>CM052884.1:6186274-6305944 GCA_028534135.1 Potos flavus
GGGTTAGGTTGTGTACTTGAGATCTTTCTTGTTTCTTGAGAAAGGCTTGTATTGCTATATACTTTCCTCTCAGGACTGCCTTTGCTGTGTCCCAAAGATTTTGAACAGTTATGTTTTCATTTTCATTTGTTTCCATGAACTTTTTAAATTCTTCTTTAATTTCCTGGTTGACCCATTCATTCTTTAGTAGGATGCTCCATAGCCTCCATGTATTCGAGTTCTTTCCAACTTTCTTCTTGTGGTTGAGTTCTAGTTTCAAAGCATTGTGGTCTGAAAATATGCAGGGAATGATCCCAGTCTTTTGGTACTGGTTGAGACCTGATTTGTGACCCAGGATGTGATCTATTCTGGAGAATGTTCCATGTGCACTAGAGAAGAATGTGTATTCTGTTGCTTTGGGATGGAATGTTCGGAATATATCTGTGATGTCTGTCTGGTCCAGTGGGTCCTTTAAAGCCTTTATTTTCTTGTTGATCTTTTGCTTAGATGGTCTGTCCATTTCAGTAAGGGAGGTGTTAAAGTCCCCTACTATTATTGTATTATTGTTGATGTGTTTCTTTGATTTTGTTATTAATTGGTTTATATAATTGGCTGCTCCCATGTTAGGGGCATAGATATTTACAATTGTTAGATCTTCTTGTTGGACAGTCCCTTTAAGTATGATATAGTGTCCTTCCTCTTATTATAGTCTTTGGCTTAAAATCTAATTTATCTGATAGAAGGCCTGCCACCCAAGATTTCTTTTGATGTCCATTAGCATGGTAAAGTGTTTTCCACCCCCTAACTTTAAATCTGGAGGTGTCTTTGGGTCTAAAATGAGTTTCTTGCATAGAGCACATTGATTGTTTTTTTTTTTTATCCATTCTGATACCCCGCGTCTTTTGATTGGGGCATTTAGCCCATTTATATTCAGGGTAACTATCAAAAGATACGAATTTAATGCCATTGTATTGCTTGTAAGGTGACTGTTACTGTATATTGTCTCTGTTCCTTTCTGGTCTGTTACTTATAGGCTATCTCTTTGCTTAGAGGACCACTTTCAATATTTCCTGTAGGGCTGGTTTGATGTTTGCAAATTCTTTTCATTTTTGTTTTTCCTGGAAGCTTTTTATCTCTTCTTCTATTTTCGAAGACAACCTAGCTGGATATAGTATTCTTGGCTGCATATTTTTCTTGTTTAGTGCTCTGAATATATCATGCTAGTCCTTTCTGGCCTGCCAGGTCTCTGTGGATAGGTCTGCTGCCCATCTAATATTTCTACTATTGTATGTTACAGATCTCTTGTCCCACGCTGCTTTCAGGATTTTCTCTTTGTCACTAAGACTTGTAAGTTTTACTATTAGATGATGGGGTGTAGACCTATTGTTATTGATTTTGAGGGGGGTTTTCTGTACCTCCTGGATTTTGATGCTTGTTCCCTTCATCAAATTAGGGAAATTCTCTACTATAATTTGCTCCAATATACCTTCTGCCCCTCTCTCTCTTTCTTCTTCTTCTGGGATCCCAATTATTCTAATATCGTTTCATCTTATGGTATCACTTATCTCTCAAATTCTCCCCTTGTGGTCCAGTAGTTGTTTGTCTCTCTTTTTCTCCGCTTCTTTATTCTCTATCATGTGGTCTTCTATATCACTAATTCTCTCTTCTGCCTCATTTATCCTAGCAGTATGAGCCTCCATTTTTTTATTGCACCTCATTAATAGCTTTTTTGATTTCAACTAGCTTAGATTTTAGTTCTTTTATTTCTCCTGAAAGGGATTTTATTTCTCCAGAAAGGGATTCTGTAATATCTTGCATGGTTTTTTCGAGCCCAGCTAGCACCTTGATAATCGTCCTTCTGAACTCTAGTTCTGACATATTACTAATGTCTGTATTGATTAGCTCCCTGGTCGTTGGTACTGCCTCTTGTTCTTTTTTTTGTGGTGAGTTTTTCTGCCTTGTCATTTTATCCAGATAAGAATAGATGAATGAGAGAACAAAATACTAAAAGGGTAGCAACAACCCCAGAAAAATATACACTAATGAAACCAGAAGTGACCTGAAACTGGTGGGAGAAAAAAAAGGGGGGGGTGGAAGAAGAAGAAAAAAAGAAGAAAAAAAAAGTATATATATTTTAGACTGGTGAATAGAACAAAGCCCCACATTTGATTTTGGGTGTATTTTGGTCTGTTAGAAGAAACTACCTCCCAAAATTTTAAAGAAAGAAAAACTTATATATATACAAAAATAAGGGTAAACATGATGAAGGAATGAAATATGATTGTAAAGATGAAAATTAAAAAGGATTCTAAAAAAGGAATTGATAAGAAGTTGGTTGAAAAAAGGAAAAAAAAAGAGGAAAGAATGTGATCAGGCTGGAGACTAGAACAAAGCTGTATGCTAGATTTAGGGTATATTTTGATCTATTAGAAGAAATTGTATCCCAAAATTTTAAAGAAAAAAAAACCTATATGTATATAAAAAATAAGGTTAAATACAATGAGGGGATAAAGTATGACTATAACAATGAAAATTAGAAAAGATTTTTAATAAAGTATTCATATGATAAAATAGTTTAAAAAACATTAAAATAGGAAAGAGGAAAAATTAAAAAAAGAATAAGAAAAAATAAAATTAAAAAAATTTAACTTTGAAAGACTAAAAGATCATGGGGAACAAAGCCATCAATTCTCTGTATTGCTTTCCCCTAGCTCTGGAGTTCCACAGTTCTCATTGATCGGTGCACTTGGTCTTGGCTGGATGTTCTCGCTGCTCTTCTGGGAGAGGGGCCACTTGCAGTGATTCTCAAATGTCTTTGCCTGAGGCGGAATTGCACCGCCCTTGCCAGGGGCCGGGCTAAGCAATCTGCTCGAGTTCACTCTCAGGAGCCTTTGTTCCCTGAACACTTTCCGTACTGCTTGGAGGAAAGGAAAGAAGATGGCAGCCTCCCAATCTCTGGCCCCATAGGAGCCGAGAGCTTGCGCCTCACTCCTCAGTGTGCCCTCAGAGAAAAGCAGTCAATCTCTCCTGTCTTCCTCTCTCCGGCCACACTCCGTGCTCACCCGGCCTGTGACTGAGCGGTTCTGTCTCTCGGACACGGCACGCCCCATTTGGAGTCTCCAAACCCAGCAGATTTCTGCAACGTGCTCCCGTGCCGCTCCTCCTGGAGGAGGAACGAGGGGATCTCTCTGAATCTGCCACTTGTAGGGTCCCTGCTTGAAGAGCAGTCGCCTGACTGTGCTTTGGATCATAGTTTAAGGTAACCTTGAGCTGAGAGCCCCTTCCTCTGCTCTGTCCTGCAGCTGACTTCCCCACTCTGATACCTGGGAGCTCTGCGGCACTCAAACACCCCTGGTCTTTTTGTGACCCCATGTGTCCTGAGACCACACTGTCCCCGCAAGGGCTCCACCCCCTGCTTAGCCTCTGGAGCGACATCCCTCAGTGGAGCAGATTTCTAAAAGTTCGGATTTTGTTGACGGCTGCTCTATGGCTTGCTGGGAGCTGGCCCCTCTCCCCGCAGTCTATCTTCCCATCGCTTCAAATTCACCTCTCCGCAAGTCCTCCCTTCTGGAAAGTGGTCGCTTTTCTGTTCCTAGAATTGCTCTTCTCTTCTATCTCCTGTTGAGTTTGTAGGTGTTTAGAATGGTTTGATAACTATCTAGCTGAACTTCTGGGACCTGATGATATCTCAGTCTCCTACTCTTCTGCCATCTTGCTCCTCCTCCCCACCATATGTCTTTTGATTGGAGCATTTAGTCTATTTACATTCAAAGTAATTATTGATAGATATGTGTTTATTTCCATCTTGTTACTTTTTTGTGGTTGTAGTATTTCTCTGATCCTTTTTTCTCCTTCTCTATTTCATGGTTTGCCGGCTTTATATAGTTGAATTCCTTCCTCTTTATTCTTTGCATGTTTGTTATTGGTTTTTGATTTGTGATAACTATTTGGTTGGTATATCATATCTTCTGTCTATAGCAGTGTGTACGGAGTTATGGTTGAACCCATTCTTTACTCCTCTCCTCCCCACTTTTTAGGTATATGGTGTTATATTTTACATATGTTTATTTCGTGAATCCCTTGACTGATTTTTGCACATATACTTATTACTGCCTTTGTGTTTCTTGCTTTTTATATGCTTACTTATTGTCTTCCCTTCCATTCAAGGAGTTCCCTTTAACATTTCTTTGAGCTGGTTTAATTATCATGAACTCCTTTAGTTTTTGTTTGAGAAATTCTTTATCTCTCCTTCTATTCTGAATGATAATCTTGCAGGATAGAGTATTCTTGGCTGCAGATTTTTCCTTTCAGTACTTTGGATATATCCTGCCACTCTCTTCTGGCCTGCAAACTTTCTAATGAACAATCCACTCATAGCCTTATGGGGTTTCCCTTGTATGTAACTGTCTTCTTTTCTCTTTCTACTTTAAAAATCTTTTTTCTTTATCACTACTTTTTGCCATTTTAGTTGCCCTGCGCCTTGGTTTGGACCACCATGGGTTGATTCTGTTGGAGGATCTCTCTCCTTCCTGGATGTAGGTATCTGTTTCCTTCCCAAGATTAGAGAAGCTGCCAGCTATTATTTCTTCAAATAAATTTTCTACCCCCTTTCTCTCTCTTCTTCTGGGATTCCTGTAGTATGAATGTTATTACACTCGATGGAGTCACCAAATTCCCTAAGTTATTCTCATTTTGCATAGTTCTTTTTTCCTTCTTTTGTCATTTCATTAATTTCCATTACTCTGTCTTCCAGGTCATTAATTTGTTCCTCTGCTTCCTCTAACCTATTTTTTCTATTGAGTGTATTTTAAATTTCATTTATTGTGTTCTTCATCTCAGATTGGTTCTTTTTTCTTTAAGGGTCTCATTGATGTTCTCCACTCTTTTCTCAAGTCCACTGAGTAACTTTATGATCATTACTTTAAATTCTCTCTTGGTCATATTATTTATATCTGTTTTGTTTAGGTGTCTTGCATGGTTTTGTCCTATTCTTTCATCTCGGATATATTCCTCTGTCTCCTCATTTTGTCTGACTGTCCATGTCTCTTTCTGTGTGTAGAAAAGTCAGCTCTGTCTCCTGCTCCTGATGGTAGTGGCCTTATGAAGAAGAGGTGCTGCAGTACTCTGCAGTGCTGTGTCCCTGTTCCCCAGGACCTGGCAGTTTAGGGGATATCTCCTATGTGTGTTGCATTTCGCCTGCTATTGTTTCCTGGCTGCTTTTTCCTTCAGTCCAGTCATCTGCAGAGGCTGTCTTTGCATGTTGTGGGCAGTGTTTGGTCCCTGGCTGGGGTGGTGTGTGCGGTTTGAACAAGGGGCTTGCTGACCTGCTTGTGAAATGAGAGCTGCTGCTGCAGCTAGAACTGGGGCTGTGTGGGCTGGATATGAGTTTTAACATGGTGCACCTTGGGCTTCTGTGGGGCCTGCTGCCATCTCCGCCACCCCTGGACCAAGGCCCCACAAAATGCAGGGGTGGGGAGACACATTTGGGGAGATACAATTTGGCCAGATTTATGCGGGTCTTCTGGGGGAAAGGTCCTGCAGTTCTGGGACTGAGGCAGGGGTGGCTGGAAAGGGTGGATCTGCTGAAGAGGGGATGGAGCTTGGTGTAAGCCAGTTAGGTAGTAAGTATCCACACTGTACTGGCTCCCATAGGTGACCAGGTGTTTATGCTGAGGAGTAGGGGAGGGAAGTGGCACCTGCTAGTTCCTGTGTTCCTGCAGGGTCTCCCTGGGATCTCTGCCTCTGGGGACATGCTCTGAGATGAGTATATGTCTCTATCGCCTGTATGCCTCAGGCATTTTTCAAACTGCTGCTTTTATCCTGGGTCTCCAAGGGCTGTTGGTCATGCTGCCTCCTCTCAGAGCCCAGCCCTCTGATTTTTCAAATTCCAGGCTTTAGGACCTGCTCATAAGAAATGATGAAATTTGGCCACTCTTGCTTCCAAAGGCAAACGTTATGGTGATTTGTCTTCCCGGTGTGGGCTCCTAGTGTAATAGTCTGTTTATCTCTCCTCTCCCTGCCCTGGCTCTCTCTTGGCTACAGACATCTGGGGCTCTTTTAGCTCCCCACTGTGTCTCCGCCCTTCTTTCCCTCTTCCATGTGGCCTATTCTCTACCTTTAGTTGTGGAGTTTGCTCTGCCAGTCTTCGAGTTGTATTCTGGGTAATTTATGCTGATGTGAGTGTTATTTAGTTGTATCTATGGGGGGAGGTGAGCTTCGAGTCCTCCTACTCTGCCATCTTCCCAGCCTCCCTCTAGAACATGTAGTTTTTACATTATAGTTTTTATTCTTCAGGTCTTATAATATTTTGTTAAATTTATCTCTAAGTGTTTCATATTTTTGAGCTATTATAAATGGTAAATTTTTTTATTACTTTTAAGTTGATTGTTGCTAGCATATAGAAATGCAATTGGTTTTTGTGTTTTGACCTTGTATACTGCAATGTTGCTGAACTTAGTCATCAGTTTTGGTGGCTATTTTTAAGATTTCTTTGGATTGTCTATATACTTAATCATCTATGAATTAAGTTGTATGCCTTCATTTTTAACATTTATGCCTTTATTTTATTGCCTATTTCACTGGCTAGGATCTCTAAAACAATGTTGACTGAAAGTGGTGAAAGCAAAGATCCTTTATTTCATCCTCGTGGGAGGAAAGGGTTTGAAATTTCATCATTTATTGTGGCGTTATCTGTAGATTGTTTCATAGATGCCCCTTATCAGATCGAGAACATTTCTTTCTATTTCTAGTTTGAAGAAAGTTTTATTTTTAAATCATGAGTGGATATTGAATTTCATCAAATGCCTCTGGTGTTTTTCATCTTTTGAGATGATTACATAATTTCCTCCTTTATCTTTAATGTGGTAAATTATAGTTATTGTTTCTACCAACAGTAATCTAGTCTTATTTTCCTGGGAAAAATCCCACTTCATCATGATTTATTATCTTATGCCTTATTGCATATTTTAAAATTAAAATTTCATATTTCCCTCAATTATGATTGTAGGCAATAAACCGTAGCAATATTAGCAATACTTGTGGTATATTTACCAGTAAAAATGAGATATTTCATATCTTATTATAGTTGCAAATATCTTGGATATTGTTTATACTCAGTATTGCATTGATATTATAGATGGTGGTGTTTAGGCCTTCTGCTATGTCAAATTACTTAAGTAGTTAAAAAACAAGTACCTTTTATTGCAATATAATAAATATTTTTTATATTTGATAACTGAATTTCAATATGATTTATTTTTTTGTAATACTCTGTATTTTATTTTATACATTTAAAAATGTTATCCTCTGAATGGCTTTATCAGACTGCCAAAGGGTTCAAAGAACCAAAGTTTAAAAATTCCCGAAATAGAACTAAAAATCTCAAAGTCCTTATCTTAAAACATTTGAGACTAGATGGGATCACCTAGAGAGTATACGGAGAGGATTAGAGAGTGGAGGACAGAATTCTATGCCATGGAAATGAAATTTCAAAATTACATATTTGCCTTGTCTTCAACATTTGGTATAGTTTTCTTCCTTTTAAATTTTTTTATTGTGGTAAAATACATACACCATAAAATTTACCATTTTAATGATTTTAAGTGTATAGTTTAATGGTATTAAGTGCATTTATGTCAATGTACAAGCATCACCACGATTCATCTCCAGAGCTCTTTTTAACTTGCATAACTGAGACTGTATGCCCATTCCTTCCTTCTTTAGCCCTCAGAATAGCTTTCAAGTAATTATTCCTAAAAAAATAACCAGATAAACTGGTACAAAGGTCGCATAATCAAATAACCAAAAATTGTCCATTTTTACCCTTGCCCTGTGGACATCTGGCTATGTTACTTTGTTATATTTGGATTTGGAGATTGGGTCCTCTTTTCAGTTTCTATATTTGCTTTCTCTTCTAGATTCAAGTTGCCTACAAATTGTTATTGTTGGTGGCAATAGTGGTGGTGGTTGGTGTGTATGTTTTGGTCATCTATACATTGGTAAATTGGGCTGAAGAAGCGCCCAGAGAGTGTTCTTTTACTGTGCTGAGATCCTTTGTAATGAGAATCACACAAGCTTGAGGTACTCAGTAAAGCCAACACTCATAAGCTGGCTTTGGGAGGAATGCCTCAAGGATTGCTGGTCTCCCAGCAGGTATCACGAACTCTAATGAAGGAAGAAGCATCAGCTTGCTTGAAGGCAGTGTAATCATTTTATTCTCTTCATGTCCCTGGAGGCACTTTGCACAATGCCTGGCCTATGCTTAATGTTCAGAAGCATGTTCTTTAAGTCAAGATGAATTAAACACACCCTAGGGACCATAACTATTAGCTCTTTGGAAAAGCATGGTAACTTTCTCAGATTCGTTTTGTATTTCCTTATAGCAATAATACTCAAAACTCTTAAAACAAGAGGATTTGTATACTAGTCCCTAGAAATGGTAAGAGAACAGTGAAACTGCATTTCACTCTTTAGCCAGTCTTGAATGAAGAAGAATATCAAGGAAGAAGTGAACGGTGTTAAGAGTTTAAATTGGTAGGTCAAAAAGATGAAAAAATATAGGAAACTAGTAGGATTAGACAAGTTAAGAACATATCCTCTAAATATTCTTATTTATACCATGATAAATATGTTGAAGGGGCAGGGCCTTGGCCCTAGAGCCGGCCACTAGAAATCTCCTTCAAAGTAAGATGCTGATGCATTAATCAGTCCCCTTCACGTGGGCCTCCTTAATCTTATTCCTAAAGTTATGAGATCTTCTGAAATAACCTGTTTTCCAGATTTGCCATGTTTTTGACACTGTGTCCACATATTCTGTTTTAAAACTTTAATTGGTATATTTAGAAATCTTTACCCAACCATTAGCGAGTATGTATGGTCAATTTTTGTTATTGGTGGTAGTTATGGTCTATGATGTCGCAGCAGCACTTTTTCTCTTTTCCATTTTTAAAAAAAGTTACTGAAATATAATTGACCACAGTGTCATATTAGTTTCAGGTATGCAACATACTGATTTGACAATTCTGTACTTTATTCAGTGATTACCACGCTAAGTGTTGTCATCATCTGTCACCATAAAATGTTATTAAAATATTATTGATTATATTCCTGATGCTGTATTTTCACCTCTATGATTTATTTATGTTATAATTGGAAGTTTATATCTATTAATCCCCTTTATCTGTTTTGCCCACCACTACCCACCTCCACTCAAAAACATGTAGTGAATACTGAATCATTGGTCCAGGGAGAAATACAAGGATAAGTTCCTGTAAGCTTCTGATCATGATATTTTTATCAACTGATCAACAATACATATGCTCATTTTATATGTATTCTGTTTAAAGGCATCTTACTCAATATAAACTGTTGATTCATTAACACTGGGCTTAATGCCAAAAGCACTGTAACTCATACTTGAGTTACACTCTGGGACACTAGAGAGCACTTGGGCACTATGGTTGGAGGCCATTTTAGATAGAAAAATCACCATCAGAAAGCACAAAAATGCAAAAATGTGACACTAAATAGATTCCAAAAAAGATACCTCTATAGTATTTGAGAGCTGAAATAAAAAGGCTGGTTATCACCTTGTTTGACCTCAATTGAGAATGTGCGCATTGGGCAATTCAAAGTTTTCACTGCTATGTGAGTGTCCACAAATGACTACAAAAGCACTATGAGTATTGATTTTGGCATTTCAAATAAATTTTAGTGAGTAGGTGAATTCACAAATATGAAATCTACAAATAATGAGGATCAACTAGGTTTTTCTGAAGCACACAAGAAAAATTTACAAATATTCAGCACGTTCTAGGCAGGAGAAACCAACCCTCAAGTATCAAGGGATCAGTATCCTACAGATTATATCGTATGTCTACACTATAATTGAAGTAAACTAATCTTTCCCTCCAAAAAACTTAGAAAATACTTAGAACTAAATAGTGATCAAAATAATATGATTCAAAATGTGTGATAGAGCTAAAACAGTGGATATTAAGAATTTTGTAGCTTTGAATGTTTTTATCAAAAAAGAGTGAAATTTAATGAGCTAATGGTAAAATTGAAGTTAGAAAAGGAACAATAGAACCAATCTAAAGAAAATAAAAGTAATGAGATAATAAAAGCAGAAAGTAGAAAACAAAATAAATCATATACCATTATTTAGATCAGTATAGCCAAAAATTAACAGATACACCTCGGTGAAACTGATTGTGAAAAAAGGTAAAAGAAACTCTTAGGAATGAAAAGTGTTCATAATACATTACTGCAGAGTTAGCTAGAGAATATCTTTACATTTTGCCCATAAAATTTAAACATGCACAAAATGAACGTACTCCTTAGGGAGAAATAAAAAACTTAAAAAGTCCTATAATAAAAAAAAACTCCATCAGTAATCAACAGTCTTCCTAGAATAAAAACATTCTGAAATGATTTAATAGGTGATTTCCACCAAACTCTAAGGAACAGATCATTTCAGTCTTATACAAAGTCTTCAAAACAGTGGGAAAAAAATAATAGAAAAAATTTCCCAACTCATTTTATAATATTAAATAGCCTTTATAATAGTAATAACCAAATCTGGACAAAGAGAATAAAGTAAATAAAATACCAATAAATAAGTTGAAAAAATAAAATACCAATCCACTTTCTTTCCCCTTTAGAAAATTAAGAATTCTATTTACCTTTACTTCTTATATCTGCTAAGACTCCTTCTCTACTTTAGAGTTCACTAGTATGGATACAATGATTCTGCCTGCAAGATTTCAGAGTTCCCTGGTTTAAATCCACTGGGGAACTTGAACTCACTGGGAGTGGCAGATGATTTCTTACAATCTCTATATCTACCTCACCCATTTTATTCTATCCTTTTCAGGATGGAGATAATTTTCCCTGAAAAGGCAGAAGTAAAACAGAAACTGCACTCTATTTTTTCCTTTGTTATCCATTAAGATTACACAATCATTCTTAAGTTAATGCCTGAAATTGTTATTAATAACCCATAACTTAATAAATTCCAAAGTGTGATCACATACTTGGCATGGAATAGTTATTGCAATTTAGCAAAGAAATATCCTGGATAAAACTTGAACCAAAACCAAATAGGACAGATGGTTTCACTCATTTATTCAACAGCTATTTATTGATTATCTGTTACATGTTAGGAATTATGCTAGTCACTATGGACAAAAAGTTAGATGGTCCTGACCTAGGAGAGCTCACAATGTAGGAGGTGGGAAGGGGTGGCATGGGGAGTTGGAGAGGTGGGATAATCATTAGGCGTTTTAATACTAGAAAGGAAGGTGGTGATTGTCAGGAGGCAGAATGAACCATAAAAAAGGATTTATTTTCCTTCGTTGTAGACCAGGGAGTACTATACAGAGAATATATCTTGATTTTAGTAAAACACCATAGTTTCTTCTTACCTAACATGGCTCCTCAGTTAAATATGCTGGTGAGCAAAACTGAAAAACATGGACTGACTGATAGCATAGTTGGTTGCATTTCAAAAGGGTAATTAATAACTAGGTATTAACATGAAAAGATGTCTTTCATGGTGCTATGGGGTTCTGTTCATGACCGTCCTCTTCAGTAAACCTAGTGAAGATGTGGAAGGCATGCTCATTGAATCTACAGAAGATGCAGACCTTGCTGGGGGGAGCAAGGGTTGGCAAGGACACTTAGATTTAAAGCCATCCTAAAAAGTTAGAACAATGTGCTTAAAGCAGATGAAATATTACACAGAAAAAAAAAAAAACACATAAAAATTTGATTGCATGTTAAAGAAAGAAGAAGAATAAACAGTAGTTCCTAGGACGAAATCTGGAAATTTTAGTTGACCGCAAGCTCAGTTTTAGCCAGTAGTTTGGTATGGCTAGTAAAAGGTGAATGCATTCGTATGCTATGCTAGAAAAGTATACCATGAAGATACGCTTGTATATACTGCTAATTTAGCAAATACCAAGCTATATTAAAATGATTTGTTTAGTGTTTTTCCCAATAGATTGTGAAATATTTGAACATAGGGATTGTAAATTGTTTATTTATATATTCCCAGGATTTAGTTCAATTCTTGGAATATAGCGAATGTTCAGGAAATAGCTGTTGAATGACTAATGAATAATTATGTGTAGAGGCTTCCTTGAGTATTTTAATGTAATTAACTCATTTTATCCTCCCAATACACCTATTGATGAAAGTTTTCTTATTATTTCCATTTTATAGACGAGGAAGCTGAGGCCTCAGTATGTGGTTTATGAAATAGGGGACATAGAAAAGCAAAATGCACAAAAACTTTCAAAATCTCAGTATAGAAAATAGTTCCAAGCTTTTCTTTTAAAGGTTTTTTTCAAGAAATAACTTGTCCAAGGTCACATGCCTATGAGTGGTAGAGCTGAGGGCTATGTAGTGTCTACATAATAATACGCCATTGGACTGCATAGCTTAGAGCATAATAAGGTCCCAGGGTTAATGGAGATACTCATCCTTCTTCCCTCCCTCTTTCCTTCCCTCCCTTTCCTTACCCTTTTATCAAAAAAAAAAAAAAAAAAAAAAGATTTAAATTGACTTATAAAAATAAATGTAACAAAATGGGAAAAAAAGGAGAAATTTTAGCTAAGAGAAAAAGATGGGTAGGTAAATAAGTTGGAGCCATGGTAAGGCTAGGACACAGAACACATATAATGAGGTCCTATCTCCATGAACTTCTTTGTGACTATCTTTATAGCTCCTTTCTTTCCTTCTATTGCATTTCTTGTCTACACGATGCATTTGGCACTTAATCATGGACTTCTAATGATTTTATGGATACAACTTTTACTCCTCAGTAAGATTGCATATGTCTAGAGGTAAGGACCTGGTCATAATATCTTTAATATTCTTTTGGCCCCTTATATAATGCTTGATTCATAGTAGATTCTGTATAAATAACTACTGAATTGAAAGGATTTTCAATTATTGGGATTAAATCTACTTCTAGACTTTTTCAAATCCTTTTTTCCTTTCTTTCTCTTTCTCTTTTTCTGGAACCCCAGGCAGAATTAACTGTTCTTCCTTAGTGTTCCTGCAAAAGGCAATTTTCTTTATATTTCTACTCTAAAACTGACCTACTACTTACATGTTACCACTTGTAGATTGTGATCTATTTTTGGATATTACTTATGCTCATTTTCCACTCTGAAGTCAATTACTAGTAAGTATTTACTAGTAATTAATATTTGCTAGTAAATATTAAGATTCAGTAAATAAATATGGAGAGGAAGTAAAGAAGAAAGGAAAAGAGGAAGGATTTTTTTTTTTCCTTTTGTCCATTTGACTGCTGGTCATTACCAGAAAGGCAGTAGGAGAAAAGACTTAGATGACAAAACTACATCTTGAAAGAGTCTTAATGAGGAGAAAATAGTTGAAATTACTTGCTATAATGAGATTTTAGAATTTTTCTTTTGCTTTTCCATGCTCCCTTTCTATGAATAAAGAGCCTAGTAATTAAGAGTCTGAAACCATACTATTTGGATTCAGATGCTAGCACTACTACCTGCATAGCTGTATGACCTTGGGCAAGGAATTTATTTCTCTGTGCCCCAGCCTCCTCATATACAAAATGGGTTTAATAAAAATACCTATCTCGTAGTGTTGTGGTATGAATTAACTAAATTTGTATAGCTAGAAATAATTTAGAGTGGTGCCTGGCACATATATATATAGTACTAAAGAAATGTTTGCTATTATTATGATCCCTGCTTTTGAAAGATTGTATTTCTTGTCTGGTATTGCAAAGTTTGGAATGCCAGCTACTACTAAAGCATCAGTTGCCCTTTTAGTAGTAGAAACACTCCAGGACTCACTTTTAGCCAGGGCACTCTGTAGCAATGCTGGCTACAAAAGCAATGCTCACACAAGATAACGAAGTACCATATGATTGCAAAGTCAAGAATGTGTAACCCCCAGAAACACCGAAAGAAACTTGGTTTAGATTTGTCCTATGCTCGAGAGCATAATTGGTATGAGGCAGGCGAAGATCCAACTAATGGGTGGCCCCGGCTATGGAGAGGAGATCCTGGGGAGGGGAGGATGGTCCCACCAAACACCCTGACTCAGCTGTGACATTCCTGACAGCGGGACTTAGGAGCCGGCTCCAGGATATGAACCCAAGTTTACAAATTCCTTAAATTAAAAGACATGGAACAGAGGCAACTGAAGCCGGCTACATTTTTATTCTTAGAACAATAGCTTTACGTGGCATAGTCTTTTGAAGTTTGCAAATACTCTTTCCAATACATTGTCTCATAAATTCACTTGTGAGAAATAAAGGGCAGATATCTTCATTAAAAATGTGTAATATAAAAATAAGTATTATGGGGAAGATACAAATTCACTTATCACTTCCAAAGTAATTTCTAATCTTTCTTTTCCTATCCATTGGAGTACAGTTTTCTTAAAGAGATAACACCCTGGGTCCAGAAGTAGAGAAACAAATTTGGGCAAATGGAATTATCGAAAGGATCTTCTTGGGGGTCATCTAGGTAAGAAGAGCATTAGTGGTACCGGGAACATGACTCAAATGTTTGAATTTGACTATATACCCTCAGCCTGTCCAGAAGGTCATGACAGACATAATTCCTCCATTCCTATGGTTTACTGCTTCCACTCTATCCTAAACTCTGATTAGAATCTACTCCAGATTCCCACTTGCCCAAACTGTCTGGCTTTGCTCAATCTAGATAGTCCCAGTAGGAAGTAGTAGCTGATGGACAAATAGGGCAGTTAAATTCAGTTCAACGTTTATTTATTAAACCCCTAATAATACAAATTACATGAATGTGCTAATCTATGTGAATGAAGTAAGTTCAGAATTGCAGATACAAAGACATTAACCTAAGGTATTCCTGCCTTCAAAGAGCTCACAATTTAATGAGCTAGACTTACATAAAACTATGTATAAGGGCTAGGCTGTGGGGTGTCTAATAAGAGACATTAAAAAAACGAACTATGAGGGCACAGAAGAAAGTGGTTATTTTTGATGGGACAAGACAAATGCCCCGACATACAATATCTCACTTAATCCCGTGAAGTCATCAACGGGATTAAGTGATTATCCTCATTTGAGAGATGGAGTAAGTAACTGAGCCTGAGACAAGTTGCCCAAAGTTACACGGGAAATAAGTGAGCAAACAGACTGGAGCTCATGTCTTCATGAGCTGACACTTGGATCCTGTTCAGCACGTTTCGCTGACGATACTAATCTGATTGGGAACCTGCAGACTCCTGTTGTAGGGCTCCCGAAACCCCACTGTTCCGTGGGAAGCCAACGACCTGTTCTTAGACAGGTCAGGGCCTACCCTGATGGTACTTACGGTGGGAACTGCGACATCTCAGTGGACTCGGGCAGCTGGGTTAATAAGGCCATAGGAGGGAACTATACATCCGTAATTGGAACACACTTGGTAAGAAAGAGGCCCAGAATCCCAGGAATCAGTCTGGGAGTGGGCCCTGCTTCCTGCTCTTGAGTAGCATTTCTGTGTCTGCGAGCGCTGGTGAGACCCCCAGCACCACGGCAGCCTGGGAAGTGATGTCTCAGCGAGAACAAAGGAGTGCCGCCGAACTGCGCGCCTGTTCCAGAAGCATCATCCTGCACACTCTTTATTTGCAACACTCACCTTGGGAAGCTAATGCTTCTAAGTGATGCCTAGGCAGGCTGCCAGTTGTTTTTGCTTATCATTAATGTGTGCTTCTGATCTGGTTACCATGGTTACAGGAAACTCCAGAGCTGGCTTTCACTCAAACCAGGGGACCCATCTTTTATCCATGGTGAATGCTGCACTCTGATCCAGCATTCCAGTCTGGTCCCATCCACACAGGGGCCCACTTCCCTGTGCATTGTAGTGTACAAGAGCAGGATTTTGAGTAAGGGAGCCTTATTATATTTTTTTAATGTTTTATGGTGTGTTTTTGTAATTAAATAAAATGCTACTACCTGAAAGGAAAGCAGGATATATACTTCTCATAGGAGCTGGGGATCTGCCTCAGCTAAGGGCCATTTGCCTCAAATGAGCACATTACATCCAAGGGGAAAATTAGTTTTCTTTGCATTTCTCCTCCAAAGTAATCAGAATTCAATAGAATTACTCTTCTTCATCACTACATAGTGGGAGATCCCACATGTCATGATTGGTCTCAACTTTGTCTATGATTACCCAAGGCAGAATCACCACCAGCCTGTGAAATTACTTCCCATGTTAGCAGGATGACCTTTGGAATGGCCAGTCTTCAGAAAAGTGCCTGGGGGAGCCTTAGCCCATTCTCCTGCTCCATTGCCCGACTGCCTCTGCCTGTGATAAATTAGACCTTCAGAGGTCACCAGCTAAGATGCCGTGAGCTTTAGAACAGGCATACGCTTTACGCATCTACAATCAGCTACCCCCTCTGCCCCCTTTGTCCCAGCTACTCAGACAGGAAGTTGGAGGTTGTTGGTAGAGCCACTCATTCCCTGCCCCCTTTCAAATCTGCCCTTGGCATTAATTTTTCACTGATTTCATCTGCACACACGTGTTGGGCAGGGCAGGTGAAGGAGCCACTTAGAATGGTTGGTCCTAGCCCTTACCACCGACTTTTTGGCTACAATTAAAAAAAAAAATGCTCTTTCTCATCATACATATTATTTCGATTCATCACTGTTTGCAGTGGCTTCATTTTGTTCTTTCTGGAAAGGATTACAGAGAATTCTTTTACTCTGGGTCTTTAAAATAGGAACCCTTTATTCGGCTCCCCTAAAACCCAGGCAGCAGGCAGCTCTGGCAGTCCCCCAGAGCAAATAATGACTTGGTATTTCAATATTCATTCTGAGCACTGTCTATTCCCCTGGGCAGCCAGGCACATGGCCTGCTGGAAATCAAACAGCAATAAAATCCAGTTTGAGCTGGTCAAAGTTAAGACATTTCAGGGAATTTGGGTTTGTTTTTTCTACAAGCATTAATCTGACCACACCACTCTCTGTAGCTTCTCCTCAAGGACAACAAGTAAAGTTGCCTATTTAGGAAGGGATCTGACTTAAGAAAAAGGGTTCAAATTAACTGTCTCCTTGCTTGACAACCAAAATGTTCCCCATAGCCAGAGTCACAGTAAGGATACCTAATCAATTCTTATTTGCCTGCAGCTTGACTTCAGTTGGGGAAAGTTTAATTTAGTGCTTGTGTGGGTGGGCATGTGCAAATTTGCAGAATAACTCGCATTAACTGTTTATTTACTTGTCTTTTGGAATTTGGCATGCAGCCTGGCAGCCAGTCACTAGCCAATACTTAGCAAAAGTGGGGAATAAGGAAAGTTTATTTTAGACAGCCCTACTGCCTCGTTCTCCTCCTTCTTTCCACATCTGTGGCATCCCCTCCCTTAGATGCCCTGAGCTATTATGTTCTCTCCACACCTACCCCCTCTCCCCCCCCACCAAAAATTTTGCTCTGGAAAGAATCTGAATAACTTATTTGTTCTAAGTTATGAGACCTCATCTCGTGGGACAATAATGTATTTTTTATTTAGCAGTATTTGAAAATGAGGCATAAATAGAATATCTACATAAATAAAATTTCCAGATAAATGAAAATTATATGTTTTAAGTGCCAATTAAAAAAATGAATTGCCTTGGGTAGAAACATTTAAAAATGCATTACATGTATCCCTGTCTTCATATGCTGAGGGCATTACAAGTAATTAACTAATTGTGGAGCATTTTACACCTTACATAGTGCTTTCAAATACATTTTCTCGTTGCTTTTGACAATTTTTAAAGGAAGAAATTGAGCTCATGTTTGTAGTGTGGGAATCATTGTCTTAAGTACAAGTTGCTATCCTGTAATTCATACCACACTGTGATACAATGATATCTTTCACGCCCATTCATGAGTGTACATCATCTGCCCCTTCTTAAGGTCCTCATTTGTTTGCAACCCCTTCTGGGTCTTTGTGCCTCCCACCTCTGCAGACACAGCTCCTACTTCTCACTGCTGGAGTAGCTGTATCCAGCAGTTTGAGCCATCCAATCTCGTTTACTATTCCTCCTTCAACTAACTGCTTCTAACCTCTTGTGGGCTGGGAAACCAGATGATTAGCCTATTAGGATAGTGTCTTCGGATAAGACACTTGACAAATAATTCATCCTTTTATGTCAGCTTCGCTTTCAGAATGACTTTATTTCTGAGATGGAAAGCTTTAAAATTCTCCTCTCTCACCACATTTTCTGAGACTATGACCCTACTCTGGTTTTTATATCCTTGCTTATTCAGACTGGATCTCACTGTGGGCCAAGCCTATGATGCTTTCCTTAGGATCCCCACATCTCTTGACTTCCGAGGAAGTCTGGTGTTCCGGTTCCTCCCATCCTGCCCTTAGGCTGCTGAACATTCCCAGAGAAATTCAGGAAAACACGTTGGAAGCACATTATAATTATTAAAAATATTTATTTATTTTAGAGAGACAGAGAGCAAGAGAGAGAGCATGGGGGGGGGGGCAGAGGGAGAGGGAGAGAATCTTTAAGCAGATTCCCTGCTGAGCAGAGTCTTACTTGGGGCTTGATCCCACGATGCTGAGATCATGACCTGAGCCCAAACCAGGAGTCGGACAGTCAACCAACTGAGCCACCCAGGCGCCCTGCACATTATAATTTTAAAACTTTGTAAAAATAATACATTATTTATAGAAACGTAGAAGATGAATTTTGAAATGGTCCCTACCTCAAAAAAGGAAATAAATCACTAACCACCTACGATCCTGTTCCCTAACACAAGGTCTGTTTGGCCATTCGGTTTATTTCTAGTCCTTTTTCTGTGTGTGTATCCACAAATGGGTTTGTGTCCATTTAGATCATACTTTTGATTTTGCATTCTTTGTACACATATGTTTATATTATTGACATATTCCCTTGTCATTGTACACTTTTTACAGCCATCATGTTTAATGATCGTGGAATATTTTGTCAAGTTATTATATTATAAATATTTTCAATTTTTTTAAAGATTTATTTAAATTTTTGAGAGAGAGTGTGTGGGTTGCAGAGGGAGAGAGAGTCTTAAGCAGACTCTGTGCTGAATTTAGACCCCGATGCAGAGCTCGATCTCACAACCCTGAGATCACAACCTGAGCTGAAACCAAAAGTCAGATGTTTAACTGTGTCACCCCAGCACCCCAAATATTTTCAATGTTAGTCATGATACTGCTATTCGATATTTAGCTTCTTTTCTTTATTATGGTTTGTGATATTGTAGGTAACATTGCCAAAAAAAAAAAAAAACCTTTTATATTTACAGATTGTCTCTCATTGAGAGAAAATTAATTAATTAATTTTAATTAAATAATTAATTCCTAGAGTTAGAATTACTGATCAAATGGAAAGAGCATTTAGAAAGCATGAAAAGTCTTTAGAATCTTAAATCTTTCCTTCTTCACTTACATTATCTTTTTCTATTAACTATGTGCACTCATCAAGCACTTATGTTGTGTCTACTTTGTGTCGGGCATTGGGAGACCCAGAGGAATAACACCTGGACCCTAGCCTCGAGGGATCCTCAGTTCAGAGTTACTCTGTGATTGGTGCCACAATGAGGTATTTACTTGGTGTACTGGTGACACAGAGGACAGAATGACTAACTCTTGGCAGAGGAGACCAGATGTTTGCATTAAATTTTGAAGAGAGAGCAGGAATTCATCAGGCAAAGGCACAGATCCCAGAGAAGCATGTTGTGCTCAGAAAACTGCAAGCAGTTTGCTTTCATTTGGACATAGTAGGGAACCGAAAAAATAAGAACACCTGGTACAATTTCTTGCAAGCTGGGTATCGAGTACTTGCTGAATGTTTTCTAGACATCCTCTCCATCAATCTTCACAACAACCTGTGCGGTAGGTACTATTAGCCCCATTTTGCAGAGGAAGATTACTTACTGATTACTGATAAGTAGTGGAATGTGTATTTGAATGCAGATCCTCCTGACTGCATAGCCAGTGCCACTAATCGTCGTGTTTTACTGTCAGCTAGATGCAAAGGCAAGCATTATGGGAGCCAGGATAAGGAAAGACCAGTTCATAGAGGTCTTTGTAATTTATGCTGAAGACTATGGCTTTTTATTTTTAATGGAGCTGGACTGGAAATTCCCTCTTGTATGCTCATGTCAGACCTATACATACTTTTATCACAGCACTTGTTATACTTATTTGTAGTGTTTGTTTGCAAATATGTATCCTTCATTAACCTGAGGTTCTCCAGTGGAAAGACTGTCTCTTATTTATATTTGTCTTCTCAAAAACCGGCTCAGTGCCCAGCAAAGTGCAGAGATGAAATCATTGTGAATGAATGAATGAATGAATGATTGAATGGGTTGGGGAATTTTTAAGTTTAATCATTGATATGCTGCAGCAGGCTCTTTCTGGCTTGCAATTGCCAATCACTATGTTTTCAGGAATTATCTGAGCTTGTTAAGCACATAATTATTAAAAATTAAAGCATATAAATTTACAACTAAATGCATAATATTAAAAGAAAGGTCATAAATTGTCAAAACTCATAACTTCTTAATTATTTTATAGTATTTTACTATTATATACGGTCTCGATGTTATTTCATCTATTTCCTCTGAATGGAAATCTTCTGTAATGGTGAGCTTCTCTTCCAACTCTGCATTCACAAACGGTGACTGAAAATTGATCATAGTGCTGACCTCCTCTTCTCTTGTGAAACTCCTTCTTGGCTTTTGTGATATTCATTGCGCTAATTTCCCTGTTTCTTTGCCTATTTTCTTTCCTTTACTTGTTCCTCTCTATCTTCCCGTCTTTTAGAAGTTCTTTCTTTGGCCCTCTTAAATCGTACTTTTAGTGATTTCACCTACTCCTGTGTAGAAATGACTTTCTCGTTTTTGTCTCCAGCCTGAGCTTCTTCTTTGGACTCTGAATGCATAGCTCATTTCCAACTATCTGCTGGTATCTTGACCTAGATATTCTAGAATAAGTCTCAAACTGTACCCATTACATTCCTGAGACATGCCTCTCCCCAACCCCCACTACTCCTCCTGGCCATTCTGACTTCCATGATTATGTAGCTGGAAACTCCTTCATTTTACTTAGTTACTTGGGCATGAGCACTTAAAGTTGTCTTTGTTTCCTTCCTCTCATTTCCCCTGACATTTTCCTTAAAATTTTCATCTGATAGTCTTCCTTGTGTTTCCTTCCTACTGAAAGTTGTATAGTGGAGATAGCTTGATCACGTTCTGCTTTGTACTACACTTATTTATGTGCTTGTCTTATACTTCTTAGATAGCAAGTCTTTTAAAAGGCAGGAACTAATTTTTAAGCTTCTTGGTATTTCTTAGAGCATCTAGTAGTATTATGTATACTAAATGCTTTATCTTTATTCATCAAACTTAATTGAGTGAAAGCCTGAGGGAATTCTCTTATGAATAAATTGTATGGACTTTATGAATATATTTTGGTGCCTTAAAGGGTTTTTTTTTGTTTTTTTTTTTTTTACTAAATTCAAGTTCTCTGCTAAAGCTTGCATAATTGAGATTGACAGAGAAATAACTTCAAAGTCAGAGTTTGTAAGTAGAGTAGGCTGAATTGTGCTTCCTTCCAAAGATGTTTACATCCTAATCCCCAGAATATATTATCTTACGTGGGCAAAGGAGACTTTAGAGATGTGATGTTAACGATCTTGAGATGGGGAGGTTACCCTGGGTTATCAATGTATCCAATATAATCACAAGGGTCCTTATAAGAGAAAGGAGGAGGTCCAGAGACAGGGAAGGAGATAGGATGACAAAAGCAAAAGTTGAGGTAATGTGGAGGCAGGAGCCAAGGAACGCAGGGATCTTCCAGAAGCTGCAAAAGACAAGAAGACAGATTCTCCCCTAGAGCCTCCAAAAGGAATGCAGGTTGCCTGACACCTTGATTTTAACACCCTGAGACTATTTTGGACTTCGGACCATAAGAACTATAAGATAATAGAGTTGTGTGGTTTTAAGCCTCTAACTTTGTGGTAATTTCTTGTGGTAGCAGTAAGAAATTAATACAGGGGAGTTTGCTGGAATGTACATTTTGATATTAGACAAAGCAAGGCATCAGTTCTTTATTGTGGAATTTCAAGTATCTATAAGCTGGTTGGAGGAGGGAGGCTTTGGCCAATACATTAAGAGATTATGAGACTGTTTGGCCCCGTAACAAGTAAGCACTAGTGAGGCCTCCAAGGCAGAAGGGTTCAAATGTACACATGATGTTCAGATTTGGAAAAAACTCATCGTAATCCCAGGAGTCAAATTAGCCTTCAGAGAATGAGAAATCAGAGACCTAGAGGCTTCCCAGAAAGTATTCTTTACTTTAGGGATGAAGACAGCAGAGGCTAAAGTGTGTGAAGTTAGGGATCTGATGCAGCCCCCCATGACTGATCGGGGGCCAGAGTTCACATTGCTTCTGTCCTCATTCAGCTTTCTTTCCTCTCTCCTTTATCTGGGCCACCCGTACATTCAAACCATCAGTGAAAAATTTCACCTTCCATTCTTTAACAGGATTTTGGGCTAATGTGATCATGTGCATCAGTTATTTATTGCTGTATAACAATTACCCCAAAACTTAGTGACTCAAAACACATTATTTCTCACAATTCCATCAGTCAGAGCTCAGACGTGGTTTGACTGATTGTGTCTGGCTCATAGTCTCCCACGTCACAGTCAAGCTGTTGGCTGAGTTCAGGCATTTGGACACCAGTTCGTACTGGACCAGCCACTTCCAAGATTTAGGTTGGTACTGGCTGTTGGTGTGAGGCCTCTGTTCTCTCCTTAGGGGTGCTTGAGTATCCTTGGAACATGGTGGCAGGTTTCTCCTAGATCATGACATCCAAGAAAGAGAACAAAAGGCAAAAGCCTTCCTTTTTGTAGTTTAGACTCAGAATTTGCATAGCATGACTTCCACTGTATTCGATTTATTAGAAGTGATTCACCAAGTGTGGCTTGCATTCAAGGGGTGGAGGATTAGATTCCACCTTTTAAGGGAAGAGTGTTAAGGAATTTTTAGACATATTTTAAGACCACTGTATCATGCCTTAAAAGCATAATGGCTAGAACAATTATCAATAAACATATATATGGCGTTTTGCATTTCATGATGTATTTTTATGTACACTATCTCATTTAACCTCATAAATGCTTTGCAAAGCAGGTATTATTATTATTGGCCCAATTTTATAGAGAACAAAAGTGAAATTTAGAGACCTTAAGAGGCTTGCCAGATCTAGTCTTTGTGGCTTCAAAACTAATGCTCTGTTTTATCTTCCACTTTGACTTTTTGTTTCCCAATACCAGTGGGTCCTTAGGGAGCAAACACAAGAAGGATATAGAATATGTCCCTTTTTATTCACATACTTTTGTAGCTCATTAAGAAGAAGCATATATTAAAATGTAATACTTTCTATGAACAGGTATACATACCTTTTAACCTTCAATCCACTTCCCAACTTCACTTCCTCTTGTTCTCCTGACCTTCAGTGAACAAATGCTCCAGTGTGATAGTCATGCAAAGTCTTGCAACAGCCGTCAACTACTGGGGTGCTCAGGGCTACCAGAAGACAAGGAGTATGGTAGTTAGCAGGGCACAGAGGCTTCCTTCCCCCAGTGCTTCTCTACTGGTGAGAAATAGATGTTGCCGCCATTTTAATTCACATGGTCATCTACGTCTCCTTTAAGTCCAGTGACTCTACCAAGGGCGAAGAAAGAAAAAGCAATGTTCAGTGATCATCTAATACATCCCAGATATGGTGCTAGTTATTTTACATACTGGTGAGTTCCTTTAGGGTGAGACTTATTTACCTTTGTCTCTTCCTTCTCTTCTCCCAAATTCTAAACAGTGGAGTTCTACAGGGCTTGTTTTTTGTACTTCTTCTCTTCATGTATCTTGACTCATGGGTGATCTCATTCTGTTATGGCTTTATATGTCACCTCTATCCTGAAGGCTCCCACATTGATATCACAGCCTTGATCTCTCCCTACAAGGCCATGTGCACATATTCAGATGCCTACCGGACACCTCTGTTTGGTGTCTTAAACCCAACCTGTACAAAACAGACCTGTTGGTTTCTTTGCCCTTACCAGTCACAGTGAACTGTGCATATATTTGGTTGCTCAGACCAAAAACCTTGGGGTCCTTGCTGACTTTTCTGGAGTCCTCCCACACTCACATCCAATGCATCAGTAAACTCTACTAATTTTATCTTCAAAATCTGTCTCAGACTCAGTCAGTTCTCAGCATGTCTGTCACTACCTCCCAGCCCAGTCATTATCCCCTCTTGTAACCTGTTCCAGCTTTTCTTGCCTCTGTTCTCATCTGTCCTTTTCCAGCCTGTTCTCCCTGCAACTTCTCAGTGATCCCTTAGCAATATAAATCCCAATCTAGTCACTCCCCTAGCCAGAATCCTCTAGCAGCTTCTTACAACACTCAACTTCTTCCCAGCGTCTCCAAGACCCAGTCTGGCCCTGCCACACTCACCCTTGCCTGCTTTGTTTCAACCACAGGGGCAGCCAAACTTTTGTTAGAACATGCTAAGCATGCTCCCACCATGAGGCTTACATCTCCTCTCCTTTGTGCTGGAATGCTCTTCTACAAGGTAGCTCTTCCGTTTGCTGCTTTACCTCATTCGGCTTCTGCTTACATATCCTCTCCTCAGAGAGGTCTTCTGTGGCCACTCCATTTAGAGTAGGCCTACACCTCCCCCCTCAGTCTCTGTCCCCTGATCCTGCTCTGTTTTTGTTTATAGCATGGATTAATTGTGCTATAAACACATTGTGCATATTTATGGGGTTAAGGGTGGTTTTTTTGCTTATATCCTTCAACAGAACATAAGTAGGAGTTTTGTTTTATTCATTAGGCTAATAGTAGGTACTCAGTAAACATTTTCTGAATGAATGAGTGAGTGAGTGAATGAATGAATGAATTAATTAATCCTTGTATCCTTAGTATCTAATTACAAACTGGAACATAAGAGCTGCTTAATAATGTCTACCTGAATTATCTCAATTAGTTCTCCTAACTAGAGATGTAAATAATTTTCTCATTTTATAGAGACATTATATAATTGGCCGTAGGGCACCCAGCTGATCAGAAATTTGATTCCTGGTCTCTGCAACTTTAGAGTCTCTGTCATTTCCACTTTCTCCTAGAGTTTCTCTTTCCTTATGCTCCCTCTGAGGTCTCGGAATGGCTCAGATGACAATGAAAATTCTCCTTTGCTTTGTGTTCATATGAGAAAGGTTAGGGGAACTAAAGTGTATGGGATGTGGGTCTCTGCAATAACTCAGAGAGACACTGTTGGCAGATGCAAAGTACCGTGGCTTGTCACAGGTGAGGGCAGCAGTATTCTTGTCCCTTCCCTCCTTAGAGAACTGTTCCAGAGTGCATCTTGTGAGTTTTTCCTGGGCAATCAACAAAACATCCCCAAATAGTGGTCTCAGGCCAAGTCTAGAAAGCTTCAGAGCCCACATCCTGTTGCAGTTCTCCTCAAGTCTCAGAAGAGGTAACGGTAGAGAGGAGATGGTAGAGTACGATACTCTGCAAACCATATGTGCCTGTTTCAGAATCCTTAGGAACTGTGGGTGCGAGCAACAGTGGCTCTTCCTATTTATAGGAAGCATTGGTGACCCAAATCAGTTACTCTTCCAAAGGTCTAAATGTCAATAAGCCTTACAAATAAGGAAATTTAGTGTAGCTGTCATTTACTGTGTAGCTACTGCTCTGAGGCTACTCAATCTCATGGGCTGTTTTCTCTACAAAACTACCTTTAGTTACTATAGCCCAAATTAATCAATCCATCACTGGCTATTGGGTTTTATAGTTTGTCCTTCAGTTATAAAGTCCTTTGGTATGGTTCAGTACTCTTTCACAGTGCATGGGTTGGTCCCCTAATGGGATTGTTAGCTCCTTGAGGGCAGGGGCCAAGCACACATCCCTTTCTTGCCCTCACAGAGCCCTTTTCTTCCACTCTCTTAGTCCCTGTAATCAGTGAAGAAGCTCATCTCTGCGGAGGTTCTTGAAACAGTTCAGGCCAAGGTAAAGAATATATTAGGAGACTTCCTCCCCCACTCTCCTATGTCCCATCTCAACCAAGTTTCATAGTCTAGAATTTATGGTGCTACATTGACCTATGAATAACATGCCTGGAGGGAGCTCTGGGCACTCGCCCATTTAGCCATAGTCTTTCCTGAAGGCCTTTCGCAGAGGTCCCATCAGAACACTCAGGCATATGGTTCAATTTCCTGCTCAACAGTCCATTTTCCTACTGGGGCTGCATCCCCTTCCTGAAGGCTGGTGGAGTTTGACAAAATGTGGAATCCATGGCCAGGCTGGTCTCTGTTTTCCATGTCACCCAACTTCTGAATGCAATTTAGAATTGATAGAGCCATTGTGCTCCACCCAGGGTAATATGACCTCTTCCTGTACTCCTCTTACACTGGGTCCATCCAGTGCTTTGATTCTGGAGGACCTTGTAGTTTTGAACACAGGCATTTAGACAGCAAAGTCCGAGGCTCAGGGACCAGTTACCTCAGTCCTGGTGTCAGTTTCCCACTTTTTTCATTGACCCGTGTGACTGAGTTCCTTGTATGCCTTTTAGCCAAGCTCACGGCATTTAAGATTGCAAGGGAGTAGGTACTCAATAGTACTAAAAATGAAGAACGTGCATTTGTCTCTCAAGTCTTTTTATATAACAAGAAATATCGGCAATAGAGGTTGATAATGTGAGCTTCACTCCACGGAAGAGAAGCTAAATCTTTCCTTTTAGCAAGAAAGGGGAATGCCAGAGCAATCAGGAGCCTTGCTGTGCTTCCTGGTATCCTGCTGCAGTCAAGTTCATCCACACTTCCGAAACCTTCAATGCCTCTGACTTAAGGCCCTTTGAGTTCACCTATCAGGGTACTTTAGATCTTCATGGCCTTGAGTGTTATGGAACAATTAAGATTAGATAGTATACTTTGTGTTCACTTAGCATCTTTCCTCAGAACACACCGCCATTTAAAGCCCTTTGCAGAGGTATTAAGTGATGACCATTCTCTCATATAAAAAAGGACAGCTTGAAAAGTTCACATTTATATACCAAAATGGTGCTCCTGACCTTAACAGGAGAACACATATTTAGAGTTCCTTCTCCAGGAATGGAGAGAAGTCTGTTCTCAACTACATCATCTCACCCTGCAGTCTGGGGTTAGCTAGAAAAGGATCTGTTGCTAGAGGACTGTGGCTTGTGGTCCAGTTCTCTTACTCACTGACCCTATAACTTTTGGCAAATCATTGCACCTCTCTTCCAGTCTTAGTTTTCTCTATCTTTTGGGGGTGTTTGTGCAGACTAAATGATGCTGCGTATCATAAAGAACTTAAATATAAATTTGTTTACTATATTTCTAGATATTTATAAAGGAAAAACAATAACCGATTAATAAGATAGCAAGATGTAGTCATACAGTGGAGTTTAAAATTTGTGCAAAGCAGCTGGCTTGTCTGGGCATTCACCCATAACTTTGTACAGAGGACAACTCTCGGTGTGGGCTTTTGTCCAGAACTAATTCCTAAGATGAAGATTCAAGTCCAAATGCTGTATTAGGGAGAGGATCCCATGAAACACCAACAGGAGAAAGGAGGTGATAGGGGAAAGGGAAGGCAGTGAAGAAGGATGTGTTATTAAGCCAGCTACCAAAGGGGGTGACTGAAACTTATTCTCATGGGAAAACCCTAGGAAAAGTATAAAACATGCCTCAGAATTATCCCACCTGAGAGTTGAGGGAGCTGAGGGAGCTCATTCCCATTATTCATTGCTTGACAGCTGCTAGGAGTGGGGATATCCTACCAGCCTGCTGTGTGTGGGGTGAGGATGGTATTGTGTGTGGCGATGAGCACAGGCTTCTGGAAAAACCTACAGATCCCTAAGTGGGAGTGATACTGTAATTTATAATAAGAAATATGTATTTGGTCTTCTTTCTTGTTTCCATTGGTAATTGGAATTCCTAATTCCATTGGAATTTCCAGAGTACTGAGAGTGATAAAGGTGTTTTTTGTTATGTCAATGAGGTGACTTTTGAACTGCACCTAGGTAACCAAAGCATGACCAGTGGATCCAACCACATAATTAGAGAGAATTTTTAGTCCTACCCTCTAACCTTGTCTGGGAAGGCTGCAGGGGTGGGGAGGGGGGAGGGAGGCTGGAGGTTCACTCAGTCACCAATGGCCAATGATTTAACTAATCATGCCTATGTAATGAAGCACTCATAAAAACCCAAAAGGATGAGGTTTGGAGGGTTGTTCCCGAGTTACGTCCTTTCATAATGAGCCAGTGATATAGTAAGAAAAATGTTTCTCTGAATTCTGTGAGTGGCTCTAGCAAATTAATTGAACGCAAGGAAGAAATTGTTGGAACCTTCAATCTATAGTTGGCCAATCAAAAGCACAGTTGATAACCTGAAATTGTGACTGGCATCCAAAGTGCAGGGGTTTGAGGGTGGGAACCGTCTTGCCGAACAGAGACTTTAACCTGTGGGATCTGCTGCTCTCTCTGGGTGGATAGTGTCAGAATTGAGTTGGACTGTAGGACACCCAGCTGGCATCTGAGAATTGCTTGGTGATGTGGAGAACATTCCCTCCACGCCCTCACCCCCCCAACACACACACATTGTAACTTGGAGCAGTGTTCTCATCGGAGGTTGTGGCGAGTACACAGGTAGGATACTGACACAATATGCTATACAACTTATTTGTGGTACTTGAATTATCTGTCAAGCACCAAATTCAGTATCTTCACATACAGCACTTCAAATTAATGATGAAGAACCCATGGCTCAGAGGGGTCATAGCTAGTTTTGTACTGAAATGTAATCCTCTTGAGGTGAGGGATTATGATGGCTCTGTCATAATTCCCCCTGCCAGGCTTTGGACTCCACACCTAGCCGATGCTCCTTAAATGTCTGAACTCGATAATCATGATGATAATTTACACAAAGTCAAGTGGTTAATGTATGAATCAGGAATCATATTTTTATATCCATTATTTAATTATATTTGCATTTCATAATAACTTTATGAGTTATTTATGAGCAAGTATTTTTTAAGATTTTATTTATTTATTTGACAGACGGAGATCACAAGTAGGCAGAGAGGCAGGCAGAGAGAGAAGGGGAAGCAGGCTCACCGCTGAGCAGAGAGTCCGATACGGGGCTCGATCCCAGGACCCTGAGATCATGACCTGAGCTGAAGGCAGAGGCTTTAACCCACTGAGTCACCCAGGCTCCCCAAGTATTGTTATCATTAGCCAAATTCTATAGTAGAGAAGCCTGGCACTAAGTTATGAGGTAGAAGAATTCATTTGAAAGGCAGAAAATAAAGAATTAATTCTTTTGGTCTGGAATGCGTAATTCACAGAAAACTCACAGTAATGATAAAAGTTAATAGGTGGTTATTTAAAGGATAATATAGTCAACAATGCCAGGAAATTAGAAGCAAAACTCCTTTTTATTTAGTAAAGGGCATTTAATATAAACTTCAAAACATGGTTATATGTGTGCTAATTGTTCTTAAATTATTTTTGTAAAACTTTTGCCAGCATTTTATGGAAACTTGAAGGGAAAAAATTACTCTGTGAACTTTTTTTTTTCTAACTAAGGCAAATAAATAAATAACGATGAAACTTTGTGCGTGCCTCTGAAACCCAGATAAGGGTTCCTTTGTGACTCTCACTAAGATAGAAAACTCTATTTACATTTTCTCACTTCCCCTTTCCTTTCAGACCTGATCCAGTTAGCCTTGGCTCCCACCCCCTCTTTCCCCAGTTATAAAACCAAACGGAATGTTTGTACTGAAGGGACAAGTCTGTGCAGTGACTCAGAGGAAACAAGCGTTTATAAACCATGTTTCCCTAAAGCCTCAGCACAAACATGGTTGTGGCCCAGTTCCAGACTGGCCAAGGCAAAACTCAGTAGAGTGGCCCCAGCAAAGCCGAGTGTCAGAGGGGCCCAGCCAGAAATGGCCTGAGCTGCACACAGCCTCAAGGCAGCACCACACCTTGGAGATTTCTTATCTCCAAGAGTCAACACAAGAGTGGCAGAAATGAAGTCAGACAAAGAGATGTTTGGGCTTTGCTGGAATGGGGTCTCCTCTTCAAATGTTCAGTGTAGTTTGGTCTGGCCATAGTTTCCTTGCTGGTGCATCCCTTCTCAATTCCTTCTTGTCTACAAGATGTCTCCTTTATGCAGTATCTTTGCCCTAGGGCCCAGGCTGGCCATAGCTGCCTGGAATACATGCAAGGACAGTTTGGTTTTAATTCTGAAGTCAGTCAGATCTAGTTTCGAATCCCAACTCAGTATTTCATACTTTCACTTGACAAATATTTATTAAGGACTTATTTTGTACCACGCATGGGTCTAAGTGCTGAGAATGTAGGAACCAACAGGATAGACAGGGGCCCTGTTCTCCTTTCCATTCTAATTGGAGGAAATAGGGAAAAACAAAGACAAAAATAGATGATTTCAGAGTGATGGCAGGACTTCAGGCAAGTCTTTACTGGATGGTTCTTTTGTCTCATGTGGCATTTACCGGAGTCACTCAGCAGTATTCAGCGGACAGCTAAGCTGGTCGAGATCACCCGCTTGGCACTTTAGCATCTCAAAGATGGGCGGCCATCTTTGTTTGACCTGTCACACCCTCCAGTTTCACCTGGCCTACTCTTCCCTCACTCACAGTGCTCCAGCCACACAGGCTTTCTTTCTATTCCTCAAATAGGCCAATGTTATTCTTCTTTCAGGACTTTGTGCCTATGCCAGGACTGATCTTATCCTCCTGGACCCTTCTTTTGTCATTCACATCTCCACTTAAATGTCACTTCTTCATAGAATCATCCTCCTCACCATCCTGTGGAGGCCTTCCCTGGTCATCCCATTGACCTGCCTAATTTATCATGAGATATAATTTGACCTCATATTTCTTAAAAAGATTTATTTATTTGAGAATGAGCGAGCATGTGTACAGGAGTGAGCATGTGCACGTGGCAGGGGAGGGGCAGCAGGGAGAGAGAGAGAGAGAAAATCTCAAGCAGATTCCCCACTGAGCATGAAGCCGGACATGGGGCTTGATCTCATGACTCTGAGATCAGGACCTGAGCTGAAATGAAGAGTCGGATACTTAACCAACTGAGCCACCCAGGTGCCTCTCTCATAAGCTTTAAGCCACTAAATTTTGAGGTAGTTTGTGTCTTAACAAATAATATCCAGAACAGAAAGATAGGCTGGAGTCCGGTTACTTTGACCTTGAGCCAGGGTAAAGAGTTCAGCTTGAAGTGGATGAAGTATCACAGGAGAGCTTACACAGGAGGTGTAGAGGCTTACAGGAGCTACATCTTAAAACTTAGCATGACTGCTATTTGTCTCTGGTTCCTAGTTCTTTGCCTTGTACAAGTAAACGGAACTCTCCTTGGTTTCTTTAACTGTAAAATGAGAAGAAGAGTACCTACATCATAGGGTTGTTTGGGGACTAAATAGTATTAAATGACTAACGTAGAGCCTAGCACCAGGCTAAGGGCCCAGCGAATGGTAACTGCAATTGTTACAATTTTTCTGGCTCAGCTTCCTGCCTGGAAAGTTGAGGAGACTTCAGTGAGTTCCTCTTATTTAGTTCAGGAGGCCCTAAGGAGAAATGTGTATATTCACTTATAAAGCCCTTTGACATTCCAGTTGGTGCCTCTCATATCCATCAGAACTGACCACCAAAGCTGCCATTTGTATCCTCCATGCCTCCTCTCCTCCTCTTATCACATATCCCATGGATCCTCCAAGATGGCAAGCCATGTTAGCTGACTGGATAGTGGCCCAACCTATGTGGTTCCTTTGTCCCCTCGAGCCTGGGCTGTGCCAGGCTGCTGCCTCTCAGGCTGTCAGCTGGTGGACGCCAGCCATCATCCTGGTCAAGGGAGCAAACAGTCTCACTCCCTCCTCCTGAAGGAAGAAATTGACAAAAGAGTGATTCCTTGACCTCCTGGATTCTTATAGAACTTTCAGTGATAAAGGTATATTATATTTTGTTATGTTTTCTATTTCGCTAACACCTATTATGAGCTGACCTAGTCTACTCACAAACTGACCATGAGTGGGCTTGCTCATTGACCCTCCAGATAAGCTATCTACTTGGCATCTGCTGCCCTTCTCCTCACTCTGACTCTGCTCTCCTTGCCCACACTCTACTTCTCTGGTTTGTGCATTAGATCTGTTCTTCTCAAGCCTGTGTTGGGAAGCTTCAGTTCCTCTCTTGAGACATGCTCTGTAAGGGACGAGTGTTCTCAGTTCCAGAACTGCTCCTTCCCACCCTCCATTTCCAAGACTCGGGCTACGCAGCTGCGTGTTAAGACTCGGAGACACACTCCAGTGAGAAACTGTTTCTCTGGGCTTAAGCCAGTATTGCGTAAACCTATTTAATCATGGAACTGTTTTGAGTTTCTCCTATGAAAAATCTCCTATAAAGGGATGTTTGAAAGATGCTGCATTAATTTCTTTCCCGCCTTCCAGGGACTGTAAGTCTTTTTTTTTCCTTTAGGTTTTACCCTGCCTCTTTCCATTATAATAAATGCCAAATACCAGAACTTTTTCTTCTTCTGGGTGTTCTATTGCCTGGGTGCGAGTCCTGAGTCCATTACTTATGAGCGGCATAACTTTGGGCAAATTAATCTATCTGTGCCTCAGTTTCCTTATATGTGAAAGGTAGTTAATGATAGTACTTTCCTTAGTAGGGCTGCTGTGGGGATTATTTATGAACTCCTGCGTAAAGAGTGAGTTCCACATTTTCTGCTCACAAATGTTAGCTAATATAATTAATGTAATATATTATTACTACCACCATTATTATTTAAAACAAAAGTCAATAGCAAGGGTCTATAAATCATTCTTTTATATAGATTTGTCTGGCTTGCACTGATGTCATCCTGTTCTTTTTTGAATCACCTCTGCTGTACAGCAGCATCTGACCTTGGGACAGGTGTTTACAGGTAACTATATCACCAACATCAATAGGAGACATGTGTTAATTAAATTTTTTTTTCTCCCACTCCTAAATCTGTGTAATACTTTGTAAAAATTACATTTGCTGTTTTATTAGCACTAATGCCATATAGGAAAACCCAATGTTGATAGTACCGTTTAAAATGTAGTGATATGTTTTCAGTATATTTCAGCCATTACCCATCAAATATCCCTGAAAGAAACGTTACTGGGGAGGCGTAAGCCTCACGTTAGAACATCATTTATTTTAAGCACTTACGAGTTTTCTGAGTTCATCAGGTCTCACTGTGTTTAGGAGAGCCTTGCATGGCGTGATAGCATTAATCTCATTTTTTAAATGAGATCTCCAAGGCATGTGGAAATTTTATTTTTTTATTTCTGCTGGTGGAAGCAGAAAGACATAGGCTAGTTATCAGGGTGGAGGACAGCAGGATTAGGACCTTTCCAGGATCAGCAGACACTAGTATGTGCTTTTGTTTGGGCAGTCAGGGTCAGCCTTGAAGAATGGGACCAGCATCCTTTTTGATTCTAGTCTCTGGGGAGGGGGATACAAAATGAGATCTACTGACTTCACAAGGAAAGGTTAAGGCCAGTGTTTTCTCTTTGAAGCGAAGTAGGGATGATCGGGGTTGAATTGAATCGCGATAACTACAGTTTATCATAAACTGAAGTTTAGTGATTAGAAGGAACCCTATGTTTTGTAGGTTCCTTCAGTCGTACTCTCTGTAACAGTCTTTCTTAAATTATATGTGTATTGTCATTAGGGAAAAGTGGGTTAGACGCTCTGTTCAGCTTCCCACTCTTTGCCCTGTAAACAGCTGCCCCAATAAGGATTCTGTATGTAGGAAAATATTCTATAAGGTTACCCTTGAAAACCTGAACTTACACTAATAGCAACTGTACACAGTACAGTCATTCAATAATCAGCTTGAAGCCTCCTGACTTAGAAGCAGTAAGCTTTCAGACACATATTTTGACTAGTATAATAACAGAAATGATTTTACAATGTAAAACACAAGCACTCCTTACAGAATTATTGTTATTAACATTTTTCCAGAGGCTTTCTTGGTCGCATTCTCTCTATCCTTGAATAGAACATGATTTTCTTATGATTGGGAAGAGTGAGAGTCCTGAGAGGATCATTCAATCTCCAGACGGCAGGGCTGTGCCCATCTTGTTACGCACTGTATCTCCAGGGATGAACACGAGCTTGGCACCAGGGGGTCCAGGGAACGTTTGTTGGGTGAATGGGTGGACTAATTCTCCCAGTAAACTACTTAGAGTTCAAATTACTGGATGCATTTTTTAGTTCTCCAATCTGTTCTGGTGTGCTTTTTAAAATGTCAAAAATCAAATGGAGCCCTTTTCAAGAGCAATGCTTTCTAGAATCCAAAATACTGAGGCAAATAAGAAAAGATGACTCCGTTCCATCCATTGCTGTCTTCAAGACAATTTCATATGTTGCCAAAAGCAAGAAGACAAGTATCTCTCAAATGCAATCCAGACAAATTGCCTACTGCTATTTAATGAAAAGGAAACAAAATTAATCTTTCTTTGTACTTTTATACAAATAAAAATATTTTTTAAACCCTTAGGCCAGAAAACTTCCCTAGAGTAATATTGTATGATTGCTTGGCATTTATTTCTTTATAAAAATACCAGTAACAACTCTCTAGTAAATGGGTTTTTATCTTATTTTGGGCAAAATCAAACCATAGAATAATTGTTAGCCTATATCATATACATAGCCTCTTTTTGTTGAAGATCATTTCAAAAATTTGTACTCTTAGATATATCTCAAAGTGAATAAAAATGAAGTTATACAAATATTTCTATTGGCAATATATTTTTTTCCTGCTGTTTCACAGGACCAAAAGAGTGAGAAAAAAGATTCACTGAGAATGCATATGCTAGTAATTTACACATACAGTGTCTTGGAATATTTTTCTTACAAATGACTTTATATTGAGGACGAATCTTCCTACAGCTTCTAATTCAAACCAAGTGTTCTGGATTTGATATTAGGATTCACTCTCAACTATCTTGCTTGAAGGACAGGGAACAGATCAGGGATCTCTAATAATAATGTAATAATTATGAAAAGAAGAACCAAAACCAAGAGAAAGATGTTGCCATAGACTCCAACAATCATCAAATTGGTATTAGGCTTGTTGCCTGGAGTGCCTGTGAATTCAAGTTAAAAGGTTCGCTCTGAGAAAGAAAGAATCCTTAAAACCCTAAGAAAAGCATTATTTCCCAGTTTTTGTTGTTGTTGTTATTGTTTTCTTTGTCATTATTGGCATCCAGAACATAAGTCACCCATCAACTTTCAAGATCAAGTCTTGCTCTTCCTGTCTTGGGTGTGTGTGTGTGTGTGTGTGTGTGTGTGTGTGTGTGTGTATTCTTTCCAAAGCAAATTAATGACTCTACTGTTTTACAAAACAGAAAACATAGAATTTATGGAAAGAATGGCAAAGTTTGTGGGAAAACATACTAGTTGCCACTTACCAATGATCTTGTTAATTTAAAGCAATTTTCTGTACAGGTATTTTTCTATTACGCACTCTCTCATCTGGAAAACATAGACAAGCCTTCCTTAAAAACATGCCAGCAACTCATTTACTGAGCCCCCATCCTGGATCCAGCACTGTTGGGCTCTGCGAGATCTCTGTGAGATCCTGTCACTCAAAGACCTCATGGTCTACAAAATAATGACATCTATTTACTTAAGAAGTAGTCTGGCAAACTGAAAAACACACTGACTTAGAGTCAGAAGATGTGAGTCAACTATCCTTTCTTTCATTTAAACTAGCCGTGTGATTCTGGGCTAATCCTTAGTATGTGGGTCTCAGTTTCTCTATCTGTGAAACAGAGAGATGAAGAAGTGTGATTTCAAGCTTCTCCCAGCAGTAACATTCTAGAATTCATTTGGTCTCTTGTCCAGCAGGAAAGCCCTATGCTTCCCAATGGCCAGAGGAGGATTAATTTTATACAGTTAAGACATCTCTGCCATTGACTAGTTATGTAAAATTAAGTAGGTCACTTAAGCTCTCCCTTGGTTTACTCACTTGTAAGGTAGGGATAATCATAACTACTGTGCAAGATTTTAAAAAGATAATTTATGAGAAAGACCTTTGTGAACTTTAATATACTGTACAACTATCTTGGACCTCTGCTACTCAAACAGAAAATGCTACTTTATGATATAAACAATCTGAAACTATCAAGGATGACTATTCTCATTATTCTTCCTGTACTAGTTTTTAAAATTATTTATTATTATATGGTTTTTATAAGTATTTGATAATACATGTATAACAGATGTTTAAATTTTGAAGCATAATAATAAACGAACATCTGCAAGCCCACCACCCATTCTAGGTACCAGAACATTCTTGACGTCATTGAAACAGCCCTGTATGATTTTCTCTGATTCAACTCTGCTTTCTCTTTAGAGTTTGTGTTTTTAGGTTTTATTTTTATTTTTATTATTTTTTAAATGAGTAGTTTTTTTTAAATTTTATTTTTTCAGTGTTATAAGATTCATTGATTATGCACCACACCCAGTGCTCCATGCAATACGTGCCCTCCTCAATACCCACCACCAGGCTCATCCAATCCCCCACCCCGCTTCCCTCCAAAACCCTCAGTTTGTTTCTAAGAGTCCACAGTCTCACATGTTTCACATGTTTCGGATTTCTCCCAATTCACCCTTCCTTTCCTTCTCTCAATGTCCTCTATATTTTTCCTTATGCTCCACATGTAAGTGAAACCATATGATAACTGACTCTCTCTGCTTGACTTATTTCACTCGGCATAATCTCTTCCAGTCCCGTCCATGTTGATACAAAAGTTGGGTATTCATCCTTTCTGATGGAGGCATAATATTCCATTGTATATATAGTCCACATCTTCCCTATCCATTCCTCTGTTGAAGGCATCTTGGCTCTTTCCACAATTTGGCAATTGTGGCCATCGCTGCTATGAACATTGGGGTACATGTGGCCCTCCTTTGCACTACATCTGTATTTTTGGGGTAAATACCCAGTAGTGCAATTGCAGGATCATAGGGTAGCTCTATTTTTAGTTTCTTGAGGAATCTCCACACTGTTTTCCAAAGTGGCTGCACCAACTGGTATTCCCACCAACAGTGCAAGAGGGTTCCCCTTTCTCCACATCTTCTCCAACATTTGTTGTTTACTGTCTTGTTGATTTTGGCCATTCTAACTGGTGTAAGGTGGTATCTCAGTGTGGGTTTTGATTTGAATCTCCCTGATGGCTAATGATGAAGAACATTTTTTCATGTGTCTGTTAGCCATTTGTATGTCTTCTTTGGAGAAGTGTTTGTTCATGTCTTCTGCCCATTTTTTGATGTGATTATCTGTTTTTTGAGTGTTGAGTTGAGGAGTTCTTTATAGATCTTAGATATCAGACCTTTGTCTATAGTGTCATTTGCAAATATCTTCTCCTATTCTGTGGGTTGCCTGTTTGTTTTGTTGACTGTTTCCTTTGCTGTGCAGAAGCTTTTTATCTTGATGAAGTCCCAAAAGTTCATTTTTGCTTTTGTTTCCTTTGCCTTTGGAGACATGTCTTGAAAGAAGTTACTGTGGCAGATGTCGAAGAGGTTACTGCCTATATTCTCCTCTAGAATTTTGATAGATTCTTGCCTCACGTTGAGGTCTTTTATTCATTTTGAGTTTATCTTTGTGTATAGTGTAAGAGAATGGTCAAGTTTCATTCTTCTACATATAGCTTTCTAATTTTCCCAGCACCATTTACTGAAGAGACTGTCTTTTTTCCACTGGCTATTTTTTCCTGCTTTGTCAAAGATTATTTGACCATAGAGTTGCGGGTCCATATCTGAGGTCTCTATTCTGTTCCACCCATCTATGTGTCTGTTTTTGTGCCAGTACCATGCTGTCTTGGTGATCTCAGCTTTGTAGTAAAGCTTGAAATCAGGCAAAGTGATTCTCCCAGCTTTGTTTTTCTTTTTCAACATTTCCTTAGCAATTCGGGGTCTTTTCCGGTTCCATACAAATTTTAAGAAATAATACCTATTCTCCTGAAGCTGTTTCAAAAAATAGAAACAGAAGGAAAACTTTCAGACTCTTTCTATGAAGCTAGCATTACCCTGATCCCCAAACGAGGCAAAGACCCCATCAAAAAGGAGAATTTCACACCAATATCCCTGATGAATATGGATGCCAAGATTCTCAACAAGATCCTAGCTAATAAGATCCAACAGCACATTAAAAAGATTACCTATCATGACCAGGTGGGATTTATCCCTGGGATGCAAGGGTGGTTCAACATTCGCAAATCAATCAATGTGATAGAACAAATCAATAAGAGAAGAGAGAAGAACCACATGGTCCTCTCAATTGATGCAGAAAAGGCATTGGACAAAATACAGCATCCATTCCTGATTAAAACTCTTCAAAGTATAGGAATAAAGGGAACATTCCTCAACTTCATAAAATCTATCTATGAAAAGACCACAGCGATTATCAAGGAAAAGCTGACAGCCTTCCCTTTGAGATCAGGAACATGACAAGGATGCCCACTCTCACCACTCTTGGTCAACATAGTACTAGAAGTCCTAGCAACAGCAATCAGACAACAAAAAGAAATAAAAGGTATTCAAATTGGCAAAGAAGAAGTCAAACTCTCTCTTCGCAGATGACATGATACTTTATATGGAAAACCCAAAAGATTCCACCCCCAAACTACTAGAACTCATACAGCAATTTAGTAATGTGGCAGGATACAAAATCAATGCACAGAAATCAGTTGCTTTCTTATACACTAATAATGAAAATATGGAAAGGGAAATTAGAGAATAGATTCCATTTACTATAGCACCAAGAACCATAAGATACCTGGGAGTAAACCTAACCAAAGAGATAATGGATCTGTACTCAAGGAACTACAGAACACTCATGAAAGAAATTGAAGAAGACACAATAAGGTGAAAAAGTATTCCGTGCTCATGGATCGGAAGAATAAACGTTGTTAAAATGTCTATACTGCCCAGAGCAATCTATACTTTCAGTGCCATCCTGATCAAAATTCCACTGGCATTTTTCAAAGTGATATGTTTTTAGTTTTTAAAACAGATTTATTTTTTTTTAGAGAGAGAGAGAGACAGAGTGAGCATTAACAAGAGGGGCAGAGGGAGAGAGAAACTCAAGCAGACTGCACGCTCAGCATGGAGCTCGACCCGGGGCTCCATCTCATGACCCTGAAATCACGACCTGAGCTGAAACCAAGAGTTGGATGTTTAACGTTAATGTATTAGTGTTATAATAATATTAGTATTATTATAATATTAAATTTTAATTATATATAACTTGCATATTACTATATAAATCACCTGCAATTTATATAATAGATAACTTACAGATTTATATAATTTATTATATTTATATACAGTTATATTAATAAACTATATATTAATAAGATTTATTATAAGTATGATATAAATAATACATATAACACATAATTATAACTAATGATGTATTGTAATTAATATATAAATTACATATAAGCTACAATGTTATACATTAATTATAGTATTAACATAGTAGCTTATAAATACAGATCACTTAGTTCTCCCATTATAGAATAGTACTTTCTATGAATATGCCACACATTATTTATCCATTTTCATGAAAAAGAATATTTGGGTTGTTTGCAGTGGTTTTGCTATTAAAACACAAAATCAAAGCATCCATGATCAGTCATATTCTCCTGGTGTATGTGAATAAGAAACTGTCCCACTTCCATCCATGCTTAATTTTTCTCCTTAGTATTTATCACTGTCTTGTATTATGTGAGTGCACGTACACACACACACACACACGTATGTGTCTTAATAATTACCTGGATCCCTGACTGGAATAGCAGATTCTATTTTTTCCATGCCATAGCCCCAGTACCTAGAAAAGTGCAAATAGCAAGGGCTCAGAAAATATTTGTTGAATGAATGAATGAGTGAATGAATAAATGAATAGGGTTTTGTTGCTTGTTTTTTAAGTAAATTGCTCTGCCTGGATTCCCTATTGATGCAGAAATCAGCATGGAATATTGAGAAGACACTAAGCACGCTATTCTGGATTCTGATTCCAGATCGCCACTAACTAGTGCGAAACTTTTGGACAAGTTACTCTACCTTTCTGATTCTGAGTATCAACATTTATGCAAAGGGAATAATAATGATCTCCAGGTGTTATTAGTATGTGGTGCTTATGCAAACGTCTTATAAACCATGAATTCACAAATATATGCTAGCTGTCATTCCTTGTGGTAAAAATTCCATGTGCTTTTGCAGAGATTCAAACAAAAATGAGTAAAAGATAAAATTACTTGTTTTGTATCAAGAATTTGTGAGGTTGGATAGGGAGCCTGAAAGGGAGTAGCAGACTAGAAAGAGCGATAAAGACCAGCTCTGGGGCACAGTCGGGTACCCTTCCTATGGTAGATGTGTGCTAACCAGATTTCACTGCAAAATCAAGCTATTTTTAACCTCAAGAAAGCATAAAGAATCTCTTTTTTAAGTAGAGCAACCAAGATAGTGTGTTACCCTTTTTAATCAGCCTGCCTAAATTAAATATTCATTTTTGTGTCAAAATAGCAAGCTATATATAGTTGGGCACTAAGAAAGGATAGAGTCATCTGAAGGTAAATCCTTAAAAAGTCCTGGATATAAAATAGCTGTAACATCCATTCATACTGAAACGTTTTACTGAAACATCCATTTATACTGAATCAAGATTCTATATTCTAGAGAAACAATATTTTCTTTTTTTCTTCTATCTTGGTCTCACATGCACAGACAAAGGCAGAGGTAATGCCTGAGGGGAGCTTTTCATCTACCTGAGTACAGAGGGTCATACCGGAAAAGATCCCCAGATTTGGAGTTGGTTTGTCCCTGTGTTGTCCAAAATTAGTAGCATTGGCCTCTGTTTTATCTATAAAATGGAGTTAATAACAATATTGTCCCACTTCAATGGTTTTAAGAATTAAGCCTGTTGAATGAAAGCCTTTGTAAGCTGTAAATTAGATGTTGATGTTAAGAGATTTGAGTTATGAGGTTTAGTGTCATGAGACTGGAACCTAAGGCAAAAACGTTTGTGTAATGAGAACTAGGCAAAAACATGAAGTGAGCAGTTTGATTTTGCCCTCTTCCTGTCATCCCCCAATGTTTACGAGGTGTTCATTCTTCCTTCCTAACCTTGTCTTTCTCATGGGCTCCCAGAACTCATGCTAAGACACTGCTGAGAGTTTCCTACACCCAGAACTGGAACCAGACGTCCCTCCGCCCTACACATCCGTCCTGTGTCCCCTTCCCTTCCATTTAGGCTTTGCTCCCCTTCCTAAAATAGTTCCAAGGTTTAACAGAATGGCAGAAAAAAAGCATTATTTGGCTTTACGTTCACCTAGAGCCTCAAGTCCTGAGTTTTGATCTGATCTCTGGATGAAGTTTATTTGGTCACAGAGATCCACTGACAAGAGCGAGGGATAAAAGGTCCACTGGGAAGCTTTAACTTTTCTACGACTTGCCTAAAGGTGTTTTGACAGTTTTACATATACCAGGAACACACTGGAAAAAGCACAGACCTCTTTCAACTTTTGACAAGGTCTGGGTGACACAGTTAATATGAGATCATTGTTAATAAATGCTCATGGAGTAGTGTCTATGGTTTTAATTCTGTGTTTCATATCCACAGCAAGAGTTTGAACAGTTTGGTTAGGAGAAGAAACTTAGTGAGTACCTTAAGGAAAAAAGGAATAATTTACAAGTTTTAAAAAAATTAAACATATAACTATGCACGGATTGGAAAACCATAGAGTCTTTTTCACCTCCTTGTCTCTCTCTTGTGGCCTGTTACATAGCTGCTCTCTTGTCTCTGCTTCTATCCATATTCTTCTGCATTCCCTTCTCATCCTTTCCAGGTCAAACCCCAGAGGAACTTAGCTTAGCTAGATTGGGTCCCCGTTACTATGGTGTTGGGTGAAGCTCTGAGTTAATTCACCTAGCAGGTCTCTGGTCCACCTCGCCTACCCTTGACTCAACTAGCAGCCGGTGCTTTGCGGAGAACAGCCTGACTCTTCCTCCCTGGGCAGGGGCAGGTCTGCGGGTTTCCAGTAGAAGAGAAATATGATTGACAGATCCAGGACTCCTAAGTGTCATGTGTGTGAGCATGAGGGAGCAAAATTGCTTTGAGCAGATCACTGTCTTAGCTTGAGAGGCCGCCTCAAATGTCATAGTTGCAAAATGCGCTCATCCTTTCACCTCTACTATGAACAAGATTGTTTCCCTCTTCCATCCCTCTCTCTCTCTCTCATATACATATCCAGTTTCTCAAAGACTCCAGAAAGGATTAGGCAACGAATTCTGGTCTTTGGGGTGAGGTGGAAAGGCTCCTAAGGGCAAAGCATCTCAAAAGATTTCTCTTATGATTGTTGGAATTTGAGGCCAGTGTTGAATTTCATTTCCCATCTCAAATCCCAGATCGCTTTCTGCCAGTTACCAGCTGTGAGACCTCGAGAAAGTGATCTCATCTGTATAATGGGCATAGTGCTGCATTACATCTGCCTCCACACTTGGTGAGGATGAGCTAACACATGTGAAGTGCTTAACCCCATTCCAGGCACACGGCAGAGGCTCAGTGTGTTGTAGCTATTTTTTATTGTGATTGCTTAATTGCTTCACTTATTAACTGGCCAAACATGCCACTTAATCTACATTTATTCAGAGCTTATCCTCCTGTGTGAGACAGTTCACCAACGCACTTAAGGCACCCAAAATAATTTAAAATGTTAAACATTAAAGTGATTTACAAGTTTTAACAACCATCTGACTAACATTGCTAATTTTTTGAGCAAAGCCCCCACAAATGCACAGTCTTATAGTATCAGTGAGTTTGGGTATTGTCTTGAGCTACAGACTAAAGAAATTCTTTTTAAAAAGTTTGTGATGGTGAATCTATGCAATTAAGCTGGAATTTTTCTTGAAAGAAAATTTTTAAATAGTGACTAAAGTTCATAGTATTTAAATAGACTGGGAAATTATGCCAAAAGAGACACGGTTAAACTTCAGAAAGCACACATTGCTTAAAAGTTTTGAATCTGTATAATTTTTTACATGACATTTCTTCTCAAAACAAACATTTTTTTTCCTTGAATGAAAAATTCTGTGCTAACTCATATCCTCCCCAAACACTCCTTGCCCTGCAATAACTTATCAGTGTGTGCACAGGATGGAAAAAAAAAAAAAAAAAGCTAAGGAAGTAGTTTTCAGTTTCAAGTTTCCAAAGGGTTATTATAAATAACAACCACTATGTTTGAACAATTGTGTTTTCTAGTTAATTTAATTTTTTTGCTTACTTGGGAATTAACTCTAATACTCTTTTCATTTTGATCCACGTTGAAATTTACTGTAAGATGGTGAACATAAATGAATTTTTCTTACATAATTCCGGGTGCTGGGTCAGTGGCAGGAATGTTAATTCTCATACGAGGTATTCAAGAAACATTTGTCGAGTGCACTAACCTGTAGAGATACACAGTGTAGAGGACTGGGCAGAAGACGTGTTAACTCTAAGATATGGCCTAGGGGCTTTCAAACCATTTTACAGCAACCCACAGTAAAGAATACATTTAATATTGCAAACCATTACCAATACACACACACACACACACACACACACACACACACACACACACACACATCCATATAAATACTGGAAAGGAAAAATTTGCAAAACTATACTTACTAGTTGCAGTGCACTCTGATTATTTTTACCCTACTCTATTCTCTTTCCTTTCTAAAAAGAATGTTATTTGTGACCTACTAAATTTAGTTTCAAGACCTCTCAATGAACTATGAGGTTTAATTTGAAAAATTCTGTTTTGAAAAACAAATCTCTTATATTGGCCTATTTTGTTGTCATGTGCATAATTCACCTAAACGTAGAACTAAGGTGGAAGAAGTTTTTCTAGTTATTTCTTTTAACGTTAGAAAAATTGAACCCTATTTCTTGTTTAATACTACCCTTTAAAGTTGGATTAATTTAGCTTTTGGTTACTGTTACTTAAGTGACAGCCTATTTCTGAAGATTTGACCTAAAGAAATTGCTAAATCTGATTTGTCAAAGTATCCAAACAGGAGAGAATTAAATGATTAATGAAAGCCTTTGAAAATAAAAAATTCTAAAAGATTACAGTAAAATAATATCTTAAAGTGCCTGACGAGAAATTCAGATTTAAAAATAACCTAAGAAAGGACATGTCATCAAGCCAGTGAATTAGCCGAATATGCGCTAGAGTCCTTTCTTCTGTGGCCTACTCATTCGTGCTTTTTACTGGCATCAGGAATCATTACTGTAGTATCCTGGTATGTTTCCCTGTTCAGGGGTACGCAGTGTATATGTTTTTCAAAATAGTTTTTTTGACAGGTGTGCCTGGGTGGTTCAGTCACTTAAGCTTTCACCTCTTGATTTCAGCTCAGGTCATGATCTCAGGGTCGTGGGATCGAGCCTCATGTTGGGCTCCGTGCTCAGCGCGGGAGTCTGCTTGAGATTCTCTCTCCCCCTCCCCCTGCCTCTCCACCAGCTTGCTCATTCACTCTCTAAATAAATAAATAAAATAGTTTGTTTTTTTTTTTTAATCACAAAGAAACTTGGTATGTAGATCCTTAAGACTTGGAGAACTTAAAACCTCATGTTAGGATAAATACAGCTTCTTCCACTTTCTTTGGCTCTTTGATTAAAGGCTTCATTTGTCAAGGGTGGGGATGAAAATGATGGAGAGGAGGAGCAGAGGCGGTTTTGACAAGCAGCGATGTGGCTAGTTGTCAAGGTCAGGAGTGTTCTATCAAGTAGGCAAGCTCCCAGGTATTTATTGAGTGCCGATGAGATTCTTACCCAGCCCAGTGCTGCTGAAACCATTAAATGTTAAACTGTCATGGTACACATTGCAAAACCTCAGATTTCTCCTGCGGCTGCCGCGTCGCTCTTTATATAGCCCAAGTGGTGTGTTGTGCAACCAAATCTGGACACTCCAGGCACAGGATGTTTCTGGTGCCAGAGGAAGTGGGGGGCAGATCTGAAGGATAGTGGGAAGCAAATATTCAGTCTACATTTATTTCCAGGCCTGACCCAAAAGGGCTGTGTGATTTGAGGAATTACCCCAGCCGTGCTTCCCTCTTCCCAGAGAGTAAAACCACAGGGCAGTTTGGGTTGACGTGTTTGCACCTGCCTGGTGTCTGCCCCATTGCTACTGTCACCCTGAGTCACGGGGCCTCAGTGACTGTCTCGTGGGCCGCAGCAGTGCAGGGAGGGGTCAGTCTGTCTAGGGCCGGAGTGGGTGGATTTCAGTTCATATTTCAATTGTGTGACGCTAGACCCTTTGCTTGAGTCCTCCAAGCACTGTTTCCCTATCTGTAAGATGCAGACAACAGTACCTACAAGTAAGGTTGTTGAGAAGATTAAAGAAAATAAAAATAAAAAATTAACATGTGTCAGATGCTTATTACGGGCCAGGCACAGTTGCGAGCACTTTCTCCATTACACATACGGACCCATGTAATTCCGATCACAACCCGATGGGGTGGATGTCATTTCCCTTTTCCAGAGGAGACTTGAGGTTGATTTGTGCAAGGTGGCGTAGGTAGGAAGTGGCAGGGCAGGCGTTGGAATCCAGGCAGCCTGACTGCAGAACGTACGCTCTTCACACAGGGTTCATGGAGGGCATCAGGAACGTAAAACTGTTTCAAACGGGTCTGCAGCCTTCCAGATTCACTCAGTGAATGGTCAACAAACGTGCCTCAGCGTCAGTCGGGTGTGAAGCCCGGTGCTAGGTGCTGTGGGAAAGCAAAAACAGGACACTGTTGTCACATATAACAGGGAAGAAAAAGCCACTGGCTTTGCTTTAATGGGGAGAGGTGTATGGAGATTGCTGTAGGAACCTGGGGGATGAGCAGGGACTGGGAGTTCGTAGTCTCAGCTGCTGATGGGCTGAGGGTGAGGTGGAAGGAGGGGAGAGCTCAAAGAAACTGCTGAGGCGTCAGGTCAGAGGTTGAGAACGGTGATCCCGCCAACAGCGGGAGGGGTCAGAGGAGCTGGTGGGAGGGGTTCTGCTCATGGTGCGCTTCCCTCCAGGGACCCCAAAGTATATCATCTGGGCGGTGTGGGCTTTGAACTGAACATGCAGCTTGGTCCTCATTAATTCACTCCACCAATGTTTAATTAGCATCTATTCTCGGTCTTGGGCTCTCAGGCAGGCTATGAGAACCTTCCCATCCCAGAGCTCACGTTTATTGTGATTTTGGAACATCAGGCTTTCCATCTGTTAGTCCTTTAGATGTTATCTTCTCCTCTCTCAATTTTATTTGCTGTCTCTGTCTTTACTGATTGCTCACATGAGTACCTGGGGTGAGAATATAAATAGAGATCTGGTTACTACATATGTCTTAATTTTTTAAGTTATAGTCAGGATAGCAAACTTTATTAAAAGATGTTCTATCTTCCTACTTAGACAAAAATACCGTGTAAGCACTTGGGAGGCTGGGTTTGAGTTTGCCATTGTCACTCAACTTGGAGCTCTGGCAGTTTGCAGAGAGAGCACTGTCTATGGCCCGTTTTGTCCGTGCCTCACATGCCCAGTAAGGGACCGTGGGAGCATGCATGGGGACGTCCTGCCTGCATGGTTCAGCTTTGTTCACCTGCCACACACCACCAGTAGCCACTTCTTGGCCATCCTTTGGGTCTAGCCCAGTCTGCTGTCAGGAGAACTGAGCCAAGAAAGAGCTGCAGTTGGCGCCAGAGGTGGGATTGAGGTCATTTGTGTAGGGAATTCTAGAGTTCCAAGAACCTGGAAGTAGGGACACAGGCTCTGTGGACTTTTTGCCTAGTGGGGAGGAGCAGATGGAGGAGGTCTGAACGTAGCCGTTAAGTGTGGAGCTGAAGACAGGACCCTGCTTGCCTTATGTGTGGGAGTATCATTTCCCTGTTGGAATCTGGTTGTTTGTGCTTTTATAATTCTCCAGTAAACAGCACGTGTGTGTTCCTGCAAGATTAGTGTGAGCCCTGATCTAACTTTTGATACTTGTCATAAATTAAAGGTTTCAAATATTTATTTTTGTAGACCTTGTCAAAAAAAAAAAAAAGAAAAAGAAAGAAAAAAGGGAAAGCAAAAAGGCATCCACAACTCTGGTCTTACTGAGGACGGCTGCTACAGAAGTTCTCAGGTATTTAACAGTCAAACCCAACTGAGGCAGGTGCTACTCAGTTTGCTGTAAATTCTACAGATATTGTCTTTCCATGTAAATTCAGGGAAACCCAGATTTGCGTTGTTGCAATTTTTACTTTACTGCAACTTATTTCTCTCAATGATTCCTCCTCATAATTAATTTCCTACAGTTACAATTTGCTGTCAGTTCTCAGAGTTGCTTCACGGCATCTCATCATTTGCATGGGAAATGCAATCTCAGGATTTCCTGAGAAGGCTGGAAATCGGAAAATATCACCTTTTAAATGGTATTAATGAAGACTTTGTTAGTTCAGTTCAGTTCGAAACCATGCACTCCACCCATTGTACCAAGTACTGAGTTGGCCCCTGGAAAGATCTGAATGACGAGGACACGGTTATTCCCCTGTAAGGGCTCCCAGGCCGGTGGTGGAGACAGCTGTATAAGCACATCAGTTACAGTCAAACCCAACACATGTCACTGTGGAGGCTCTGTGAGAAGAGAGGACTGCACCATTGACTGTGGACCTGGGGGGCGGGGCTCTGAGACCATCTCACCGAGGAGTGGGCATTTCAGCTGGGTCTTAAAGATGAGTAGGAGTGTCCAGATGGGTGAGATGATCCTTATTGTCCCTTTTCCTTTTGAATTATTTATTTTTTTCTACTTGTATATAATTCATGAGATGTCTGGATCTTCTGATGCCATTGCTCTATGAATTTAGATTTTTCTGTGTTTTCTCGTTGTTCAGCCGTTGTCTCACATATGGAACAGTTTTGTGTCTAAGTGTCAGTGTTACCATCTATAAAATGGGAACTACTAAAATCTACTTAATAAAGTTGTTTTGAGGCTCCAAAAGATACAGTGTCTAAATGTTTAGTACTGTGTGTATGAGTTAGACTTGTGTTTGGCCACATGTCCTAAAGCTCCAACAATCATGGCTTCACCAAGTTGAGGTTTGTTTTCCTGGGATATCAGGAAGTCCTGAGGGAAGCAGTGCAGGGCTGGTGTGGAGACTAGATGGTGCCAGTGTTCTTTACTCCCGAGAACTTTATGTTCTGCCTTTCTTATCATATGGCTTTCTTTTCGATGCTTGTTAATTCTTGATAACAAGATGGCCACTCTACCTCTAGCCTCATGTCCTGTTCAGGGAAGAAGAAGAAGGAAAGAAGGAAAGGGTAATGCCTTTATCGGGGAAGCCAGAACTTGCTCAGAAATCTCTGTGAGACCTCTATTTGTGTGTCATAGGGCAGAACTTCTCTTGTGGCCTCCCCTGACTGTAAGGGAATCTGAGAGGGCAGATATTTCAGGCGACCATTCTGGCATCGTAAGCAAGACTGAGGTTCTCATGATAAGGAGAAGGAACATGGATATTATGCAAGTAGCCAGCAGTCTCTGCTACATCCAGCACACAATAAACCCTTCACAGCTGGTATTAGCTTGCAGAAGACACTCAGTAAGTGTTCAGTTGGATTCAACCATCATGCTGCCTTTCTGGTCCAGGTCACCAAGATCTCTTGCTACAGGAAGAGCCTCCTAACTGATCTCCCTGCCTCCATTTTTGCCTCTCTACAAGTCCATTTCCCACTAGGAGTCAGTGTGATCTTTTAAAAATGTAAGTTGACCTAAATGTAAGAGCCAAAGCTATAAAATTCCTAGAAGAAAACATAGGATTAAAGCCTCATGACATTGGACGTGGCAGTGATTTCTTGGACATGACAATAAAAGCATAGGCAACAAAAGAAAAAAAAACCTAGATAATTTGGACTACCATTAAAATTAAAAAGTTGTGCATCAAAGGGCATAACTGAGTAAAAGGCAATTACAGAATGGGAGAAACTATTTGAAAGCGATATATCTGATAAGGACTTAATATCCAGAATATATAAAGAGCTCCTACAAGTCAACAACCAAAAACCAAACAACCCAATTGAAAAATGAGCAAAGAATTTGAAAAGATGTATCTCCAAAGATGATATATAAATGGACAACAAGCACATAAAAAGCTGCTCAACATCATTAAACATTAGGGAAATGTAAAGAAAAACCACAACACAGTATCACCTTACATCCATTAGGATGAGTGTGAAAATAGCCAATGACAAGTGTGATCAGGATGTGGAGAGATTGGAACCTGTATGCACTGTTGGTGGGAATGTAAAATCATGCAGCCACCATGAGAAACAGTATTGCAGTCCTCAAAAATTAGAACTGTAATTACCTATGATCTAGCAATCTCACTTCTGAGTATATACCCCAAAGAGTTGAAAGCAGGGTCTTGAAGAGATATTTGTACACCCATGTTCATAGCAGCGGTATTCACAATAGCTAAAGGTGGAAGCACCTCAGGTGTTCATCAGCAGATAAATAGAAACGTGGGGTGTATACACACAATGGAATAGTATTCAGCCTTAAAAAGGAGGGAAATTCTGACACATACTCAAGCTACAACATGGATGAACCTTGAAGTCATTATGCTAAGTGATAAGTCAGTCACAAAAGGACAAATGCTGTATTATTCTACTTATATGAGAGATCTAACTTAGTTGAATTAGAGACAGGAAGTAGAATGGTGGTTCCCAGGGGCAGAGGGAGGGGGGAAATGAAGGGTTGTTTAGTGGGTATAGTTTCAGTTTTCTGATATGAAAAAGTTCTGGAGATTGGTTGCACAACAATTGTACACTTAAAAATTAAGTTGGTAAGTTTTGTGTTACGTGTATTTTACCATAAAAAAGTCAGATCACATCATTCTTATGCAGAATCTTCTAGTAGCTTCTCATTGTACCAGAATAAAATCCAAATGACCCCTTATGAGCTGTAGGCCCCACTGATTTGTCAATTGTCTACCTCCCTGACCTCATATGATAGCATTGTCCTTATTTGTAATGTTCCAGTGTCACTGATCTTATCCACTGGACCTGCTAACCTCTTTCCTGCCATAAGGCTTTTGCTCTGCTTTGCTCTTGGCTTGGAACATTCTTCTCTATTTTCACACTGTTGGTTCCTTCTTACCATCCAGATGTAAGGGTAAATATTTCCTCTTCAAAGAGGTTCTTCCCTAACCCTGTCTAAGGGAGCCCTCTGTCACACCTTGGTCACTGTCTATCATATTGCTTCATTTAATTTATTCATAGCCCTATCACTATGTGAAATTATCTCATTTGTTTATGACTTCGTTCAGCAGAATTTAAGCTGGATGAGAGCAGAAACGTTGTCTGTGTACTACTGTATTCTCAAGGTTGACACATATAGGTGCTGAATAAATATTAGTTAAAAAAATAATTGAATTCATTAATATTTATTGGGTTCTCATTATGTTCCAGGCAATGTACTAGGCACCAAACATAAACATACATGATGTAATCAACTTCATAATGATCTAGTAGTAGGCTATAGCCTTTCCCAAGACTGGAATCTAAAGGACCATCACCTGTTCAGGACCTGCCTTAGAGGGGGAGCAGACCTGAGTGATGTAGGGAGACCCCGATGGCTCCATTGAGCCCTGCTTCAAGCTTTATTCATGGCTAGTGGACTCTTAGATTTTTTATTTATTTTATTTTTAAATATTTTGTTTATCTGACAGAGAGAGAGGACAAACAGGAGGAGCAGCAGGCAGAGGGAAAGGGAGAAGCAGGCTCCCCACTGAGCAGGGAGCCTGATTCGTGACTCACTCCCAGGACCATGCGATCATGACCTGAGCCAAAGGCAAATGCTTAACCGACTGAGCCACCCAGGGCCCTGGACTCTTAGATTTTTTTAATCACAGGTTCTCTTGTGTGCTTATGCCCGTTTTATCTGGGTCTCTGCCCCTTGCAATCCAAAGAATCCTAACCCATAAATATGCAATGGAGTTGCAAAGAGTCATGGACTCTTCATGCATTGTGGATGGACATGGACATATGTAAGGAGATGGAGAAAATTTGATTTTCCAGTTCCTCTTAGGAAAGCCACAGCATTTATCTGAGAGGGAGAGAACTGAGATGGCCAGGTATAAGTCAAATTTCTCTACATGTGAAAGGGAAGAATCTCTTATTAATCCAGTGCGAGAAGGAAGAAGAAAGGAGGGAAGAGGTGATGTAGGAGGGCATGAGATGCCAACATTCACTCAGCCTCACCATCCCCAAGTCATTAGGAAAGTCTGCATTAGGAAAGTCTGCAGACCTTTACAGTGCTTGGGCGCAGGTGGGCTTGTATGTGTGGGTGTCAGGGAGCTGTGGTGCAGGGGCCGGATTCCGTGCCTGGATGGACAGGATATGGAACTGAGGCAATACAGATAGAGAGGCAGAGTAAGGCCTGGGAAAGGATGGCCCTGAAGTCATAGAAAAAGGGGAAGAGGCATTGGATTCTCCCCAGACTGTGGATTTGGGCTCGCCTCATGTTGCTCCAGATCTCCCAAGAACAAGAGGCCTAAGATGATATCTGGTCTGCATAGATGTTTTTTGCTTCTATTAAATATATTCTCAGTACGTGACATTTCATTCATGTGCTAACATGGATAGTTTTGCATATACATATTATAGTCTTTGGCTTTATATATAATTTTTTTAAATCTTACACAGAACTTTTTTTCCAAAGCCTTTCAGGCTCTTTTAGAAGTTTCAGTGTATTTTGTACATTTCAACCTATTTTAGAAGTTCCATCCTTATGTTCTGTAATTGTCATGGGGTTGCTATGATCATCCCACTTTGAACGCTTTACAGGAATTTGTTTTTCTTCTAAAAACATGGCCCAGGGCCAGAACCTGATTATAGATATCTGAGCCAGTGGTCAGTGTCAACTCCAGAAAGAAATGTTATGAATTTTCAACATATTGTATAATCCAGCCTTTCTGAAATGACTGATGCTATTTTAAAAGCAAGAAGTAATCACAGTGCGTGCCGGGCTCAGTGACTCGTCACCACTGTGGATCAGAAGACAGACACTGGCCAGATCTTGTACCTGGGACCGAGGCAAACAGGACCTGAGCACAGAATTGCTGCCCTGTGTGTGGAGAGGCCCTCGGCGTGGAGGATGGCAGTGCCTAGGGATGCAGGTGGTAACAGTCTTGCATCCTCGTCATTCAGTCCTTTGGCATTTTCTGTGTGCTCCAGAGCAGAAAGAGATGGAGGCAGGGGGAGCAGTGAAAGACACAGGCTTTGGTTCAGTCCTAGTTTCCTCTGTGTTAAGCCTCTTTCCTGTTGGGGCACCTGGGTGGCTCAGTCGGTTAAGCATCTGCCTTTGGCTTAGGTCATGCTCTCAGGGTCCTGGGATCGAGCCCTGCATCGGGTTCCCTGCTCAGTGGGGAGTCTGCTTCTCCCTCTCCAGCTCCCTCTGCTTGTGCTCTCTCTATCAAATAAATAAGTAAGTCTTAAGAAAAAAAAAAAATCAAGCCTCTTTCCTCTTGAAGCCTCAGATTCTTCATCTGTAAAATGGTGGTAATTAACACCTATTTTGCAGAATTGTCGTAAGGATAAAATGCAGATACTGTACAAAGCATTTAGCCTGGGGTTAGTATGTAGACACCTCTCAACAAGGGAAGCTATTATGTGTTATTGCTATTATCAGTGCATCAATGAAATTATTCACCGGTGTGAAGAGACAAACATACGGAAATAATAAGAGGTTGCAGTAAAAACAAACATGTAGCAGAATCATCTACACAAAAACTATTCACATCATGTAGACTATGTAAATTTTTGATTTTTATGTCACTGGTACATCTATAGTGATTCAGCTATCTAGAAGGTAAAATGAAAAGTATTTGAAAAATTATATTCTCCCAATTCCTTAGTTAAGCTCTGAAAGATCACCATGATATGGGTATGTCAGTATGCTAACCCAGCATGATCTGACCCTTCACCCCGCCACCTCTCACCTGCCCTCCCCGTGCACCGCCTGTCTTCCCCCCGTCTCTTCTCTCTGCCTCATGGGAGGCAGCGCATAATGTTGGGATTGATAGTGTGGGCTTTCCAGTTAGAAAGACCATAGACGATTGCTAAACTTTCTGAATCTTTATCCTCATTAAAAATGGGATTCTCTAGGGGTGCCTGGGTGGCCAGTCAGTTAAGCATCTGACTCTTGGTTTCAGCTTAGGTCATGATCTCAGGGTGGGGAGATTGAGCCCCGTGTCAGGTTCCACACACTCTGTGGAGTCTGCTTGATATTCTCTCTCCCTCTGCCCCTCTTCTCCACTCTCTCTCTAAAATAAAGAAATCTTTTTAAAAAATGGGATACTTCAGCTCACAGTGTTGTAGGAATTTAGTACAAAAATGCCTCAAGTTCTCAGTGAAGGGTCTATTATGTGCAAGATAGTTAACAAGTGGTTGTTATCTTTTCAATGACTAAAAATTTTTGCTGCATGTTGATCATTGTCAACGTCCTAGCTCTTTCATTGGCTTAGCAAACAATGTATTGTGGGGCGCCTGGGTGGCTCGGTCAGTTAAGCTTCTGCCTTCAGCTCAGGTCCTGATCCCAGCTTTCTGGGACTGAGCCCCTCGTAGGGCTCCCTGCTCAGCGGGGAATCTGCTGCTCCCTCTCTCTCTGCCCCTCCCCCTGCTCATGCTCACTCTCTCTCAAATAAATAAATAAAATCTTTAAAAAATAAATAAAGTACTCAAACATCTTGAAAGTATTGCTGTTATCATGCAGTTTATAAACTACAGATGTTTACAAATTGGACATTGGTTAGATCAGCATTTCTCAAAACATGGTCCAGGGATTCCTGGGGGTCCCAGAGATTCTTTTAGCAAAGTACCCAAGACACTTTTATGGGATCTGTAAGATTACGTTCTCTTCCTAATAGTACTATGACATCATTTGTCCTTTTTACTCTCATTCTGTCACCAGTGTTTTAGAGGCTAGACGATGTGTTATATCACCAAAAGAGTGAAGGGAGGAGCAGATGTGGTAAATCAGCTGTCTTCTTTTAAGGCAGGCTTTAGAGACATTTGCAAAAATGTATAATAATGTTATTCTTCTCACTATAAATTTTTTTGTTTTGAAAATATAGTTATTTTCCTAAGAGTGTTATTTGAGATAACATAATTGGTTTATTACTGGGATCTTAAGATGAATTAATAAAATATTTAAAAATTTCTCATAATTCTGATATGCTGAATATTGATAGTTATGACTCACATAATCAAAAACTCTTTGGAGTTCTCAGTAGTTTTTAAGAGCATAAAGAGTCCTGAGTCCAAAATGTGTGAAAATCACCAGATTTGGTACATTATGGTCCATGCAATGTGGAGTATTATGGAGTCATCAAAAAATCACAGAAATGTATTTATTGATAAGGAAGAATATTCATAATATATTAAGTGGCAAAAGGTTACAAAATGGTGTGCTATGTTACTCTATTCTTACTTAAAATGTATATGCATATGAATAAAAGATGATTCTAACTATTTTATGTTTGTTTTGCTTGCCTACGTTTTCTGTCTTTTCTGCATAATTAACATGGATTACTTTAGTAATAAGAAAAAGAAAATTGATTTTGAAAAAAATGCAGTTTACCAAAGCATTCATGGTTACCTTATAGCAAATAGTCTTGACCAAAGATGCATATTTCTTCCACCATCTGACTGCAGTAGAACAAATGGTTTGAAAACAGTACAAGCTAAATTCTGGGAAATTCTACATTTTCTCGGGATGATGATTTGCAACGTTCTGAAATAACAGATAACAGTGTTCACCTAAAATGACCTAGAAACTTGACAAAACATTTAAAAATGGACTGAACCAAATTTTAATGTTCTGGAAATACATAGCATTATGAGGCTGGAACAAGTTGTTCACAAATTAGTTTCATGTCCTGTTCTGGGGCTTTATCTCCTTCCTTCCTTCCTTCCTTCCTTTCTTTCTTTCTTTCTTTCTTTCTTTCTTTCTTTCTTTCTTCCTTCCTTCCTTCCTTCCTTCCTTCCTTCCTTCCTTCCTTCCTTCCTTCCTTCCTTCCTTCCTTTTTCTTTTTTCTTTGCACTTAATACTACAAGATGGTAACCTGCATTATTCTTGAATGGTATCGTGTGTCTCCATTTTGTCACCTGGATGAGACTGTGTTGCCCTTCAGAGCAAGGACTGAGTCTTAAAATTCTTTTGCAACAATTATCATGGTACCTGACTGACAGAGTTCAATATGGAGGATGCACTAAGTAAATCCTTGAAAGATTGAAATGTTTCATCTTTCTTTCAGACTTACTGTCTGACTAATTCATTCTTATTTCACATGAAAATCCTAAAATGTCTTCCTTACTATATTATAAGTGTAGAAGAAGCTGGAGAATTCTTAACATCAAAATGTTTAGCTTTCCTGCAGCTTAAGAAACAAAACTAAGCTTCTCTTCTGCAATCAGATATAGATGTTTATTACTTAAAAACAAAACAAAACGAACTTTCTCACTGATTTAGTGGCAGATAGTCACACTTTATGGTGCTAATTGCCTTATTTATGTCTGTTTTTTTCCATTTGAAACAGAAGTACCAAAGCACATGCATGACCCGACTGAAGGATGGCTGATTTTCTGTATCAGCTGCCATGATCTGAAGACTTCTAGAAGAGAGGGGAGTGAGACAGGAGGCTGCTGGACTATCTGCAACAGGTATAGCCCATGTTCCGACAAGGCAGTGGCAGTGGACATGAGAGGTGGGGCCAGTTTCCAAGTCTGGATGGAGTTTTTGGGTTGGAAAAACAGAGTTTGTTGATGGCTTGGTGTGAGGAAGAAGGAGCATTTGAGGGTGAAGCAAAGATTTCTAGCTTGGGGACAGGAGATTGGAAAGGCCATCCGCAGAGTCAATGACAGAAGGCCTAGTGAGGAACTGGATATAATGGATTCAGGTAAAGACACATTGAACGTGAGTTCAGTCTGAGACTTCTGTGGCATGTGAGTACCTCACTTCTTAGAGTTTTCTCACCATTAATGGATATTATCCTTCTCCAGGCTTTCCCCCATGCTCCTCCCTGAGGGTGGAACACATCTCTGATCCTAGTGTCCCTTGAATTTATTTACTTGTCTTGAGTGTCTACTTTCTTCATCTTCGAAACCCATTAGAAAGGTTCCACATTATCTCCAGCTTCTTCTATGGACATTGTCTTGGAAATAATATTAGAACATCTGTTTTTCTAATCCAGCGTGTGATTGGAGTATCTTCTATTTCCATCTATATCGAAAGGTTTTAGATTGTGCTGAGATTATGACCGCCTTGAAGGCAGGGAAACTCTCTCTCCTGACAATCTGTTTGAAAGACTTGAAAGCAAATAGAATCATATTCCAAATGAGGGGAGCATTGTATTGATCTTGAGAACCTGGGACATGAGGATAAGCTCGTGTTGTGATGGGCAGACCCCAGACTGAGGCTCTGAATAATCTGATTTACTGCAGTTGCTCTTCCCCTCATTAGTTGTGTAAATCACTTAATCTCTCCAGGCCTCAGTTTTCTCAATTATAAAATTAAGGAGCAAGATAATCACAAAAAAAAATCCCAAATGATGCTTATACTAATCACCATAGTTAATATGTATATTGATTACTTACTGCATGATAGATATGGTGCTAAGCATATACATTATCTCACTTTCTTATCAGCTATCCTTTGAAGTGGGTACTAGTTTCACTCCCAATTTACAGACAAGAAAACTGAGGATCAGAGAATTTAAGCAAGGTGCAAGCAAGTACTTTACTAAGCAAAGCTAGTAAGTGGTGTATCTAAATCCAAATCTAGATCCATCAAACTCCCAAGCCTTTGCCCTTATCCACTGGAGCACCATTTCTCAGGGTTCCTACCACTTCTTTCTAAAATTTTCAAATTTGATTTTTTTTAAATTTAATTTAATTTTTTCAGTGTTCCAAGATTCATTGATTATGCACCACACCCAGTGCTCCATGTAATGTGTGCCCTCCTTAATACCCACCACCAGGCTCACCAAAGCCCCCACCCTCCTCCCCTAAAATTTTCAAATTTGAAACAAAAACAACAAAATTATAGTGAGCAGGACCATGGTGATTTCTTTTCCCCTTGCCAAAATGGAACAAGACTGCTAGAGATCCAAAAAGTCTTTAACAATGTGAACAAGGCCAGTTTTTTATTTTAAGTGATCCTCTAACGTGTTGGAAGCCTAGTCCTGGACCAAGGGGAAGATGGGCACCACTCACATTCTTGTTAGCACCGAGGGCAGGCCAGGAATTGTAAAGCTGTTTACCGGGCTCTGTAGGGTGGTCAGCCGCCACCGTCCCTGCCTCCGGTTAGAGTCATGATTCATACAGAAGAAAGCACTGTGGATGTGATGTGGATGTCACGGCCCTGTTGGGAAGCTTGGGTGGATGCACTGATGACCGAGAACTATTGCCTTGGGAACATTCCTAAAGTGGGTCCAAGACATTGCTTGTAGTTAGTTGTTGGATTTTGGTTAATGACACCTGCTAGGGCAGAAGAGTCTAATGTCTATATCAGATCAGTAAGTTTAGAAAACTACAACACCCTCCCCCTCAATTAATTCAATCCCTAAGCACCTCCTAGGGGCCAGTCTTAGCACTAGGTATTGAGGGCATGAAGCTGCACTAGACATTGAGTGTGCCCTCGGGAGCTGTGGGGAGGAGAGAGACACACCAAGAATACAGCGCTGCTGGGGGAAGCACAGTGCACTGAGCACACCGAGTAGGCTGAACCTAAAATAATTTCAAGGAGGATTTAAGTTTATGGTTGAAGGTCCCTAAATAGAGGTTCTGCCTTCTCTTCGTGGATACTTATCACTGAACTAGATACAAATCCAGCATAGCAATTTTTAGGCTGCTATCTAACAGAGAATGTGATGGACAGACGCAGCTGGAAAATGAAAAATACGCCATCAAAACAGAGAAGACCCTTCAGGGTCTAATGAGTGTCAATTGAAGGCTTTCTTATTAAGAACTATGTATTTTCAGAAATTAGGCCACAAAAATTTGAGATTTTTAATATATCCAGACTGTGGAAATGGAATGTAGGATTGCATTACCTTAGACTTGTTATTCAGTCTGCTACAACGTGTAGCAAGTCCCAGATAGTTCCAGGTCTGCCTGAGGACTCGGGTCTGTAAATCAGTTAGGGACCCAGGTTTATGGAGGTTCCACCGTCTTTAATACATAGTTTCCATCATTGCTCTGGACATAGACATCTAGCCAGGGTAAGGGGGAAGAGCACAGAGGATATTACATAGGAAGATTTTATAGGGTAGGCTGACCGGGAAGTGGCACAAATCACCTCTGGTCATATTTAGTCTCCAGGCTACTGCTAAGAGGCCAAGGGCAGCTGGGAAAGGCAATTCAGCTGTGACTCCAGGAAGAAGAGGAGATGGTTTGGTGAATAGCGAACAGTTTTTGCCACAACCATAGATGGGGGTGGGGCAAGGAAGCCAAAGATGTCTTCTGGAGACCTGAAAGAAGAAAAAGTTGGAGGGAAGAGAACAAGATAATCTCTACTGAAACAGTTTAAGTTCTCCTTCACCTCTCGCTGGAAATAAGGCTAAGCCACAAAGCAGGACATGTCCAGATTTTCCAACTGGATTTCACAGAGTGAAGGCAGCTGGATATTTGTCTATATGCAAATTTACACCTTTACTGTGAGCTATGAGTATTATATAGTATATTCTGATTATTATATTCCTTATTATGACATCATATGCAAATATCATCCATCTCTTAATAATAATAATAATAGCTATTATATATTGCATTGTCATTGGCCAAATTGAGTTTTCTCAATGAAACTATTAAGTAGCTACTATTATTTTTTTTTTTAAGATTTTTTTTTTTTATTTGACAGAGAGAGAGAGATCACAAGCAGGCAGAGGGGCAGGGAGAGAGAGAAGGAGAAGCAGGCTCCCTGCTGAGCAGAGAGCCCGATGCGAGGCTCGATCCCAGGACCCTGAGATCATGACGTGAGCCGAAGGCAGAGGGTTCAACCCACTGAGCCACCCAAGTGCCCAGTAGCTACTATTATTATAAGAGTTTTGTAGATGAGGGAATTCAGGCTTAGAAAAGTTGCATTATGAGCAGTTAATATAAATCAGGTAGTGTTACTCTCTTGCTTAAAAATTTAGTGGCTTCCTCTTGTGATTTAGAATAACCCAACCTCCTTACTTTGGCCTACATATCTTCTATAGTATGACCCAGCTTAGTTCTCTTATTTCTTCTCTTCCTTCTCTATGCTCCAGTCTCAGGGAGCTTCTTTTTGTTTGAAACTCCAAATTCATCTTGCCTTAGAGCCTCTGGACTTACTATTCCCTTGGCCCTAGATTTCTCAAATGTCTAGACTGTTTTTGTTAATCAGGTTGCAGGTCAAATCTGATCTCTTGAAAGAGGCCATCCCTGATGATGCTATTTAAATTAGCATGTTTGTTCCCTGGCACAGAGGGCACTTATTAAATATTGCTGAATGAAAGCAGTAAAGAAATTCAAACCCAGTTATAAATTAGCAAGAGTTGGAGCTGGTATTCCAGCCATTCTTCCTTATGTTAAAAGCAGCTTGTGATAGTCTATTATAAAGTCCATGGGCATTGAGTACACACTGTTGGTTGGACCCAGCAGTCATGTTTTCAGAGACTGAAGACAAGAACTTGATAGATTTCAGCTCTCATTAGTGACTTCTGGTAAGGATGCCCCATTTGTGGCCTCTGTCATTAGTGACTGTCTATACAACCTTCCAAGTCTGAGTTTCTCTGTCTATGAAAAGGGGTAAAATTCCACTTACCTCATCTCATTCTTGTGAGGATTACATGCGATAAGCATGTGAAAACTTCGCTGGAGACTCTAAAACATGATACGAAGATCTATTTTTGTAAGAAAGAAAAAGAAATACATGTTTTCGTCCTCAGTCCTTTCTGTGGAGTGTTGTATGTGGCAGGAAGTAGTGGTGGGAGGAGGGACAGGTGGGAGGTGAGGCCCTGAGCTCTCTTTGGACGTCTGGGGCAATGGCATTCCCCACCTGTACACTGAGGATGGGGCCGGAGTCCAGTCCTGTCGTAGTGCTCACATTAGCAGAGACTGCGAGCAGTTTCTAGGGGATAGACGTGCTCAAGTGAAAATTACTTTCTCCGAGAACGTGACCCCACCAGTGATTCACTCTGTAGTGGGAAGAGGCCTCTGTGTCCCGGGGTGCAGACATAATTACCCTCAGTAGGGCTCTGTGATGGGGAGTGTAGATAATTGCATTTTGTGGCAGCAGCTTCCAGTTTACCACCACACAGCTTCGAGACAGTTTGTAATGGCAGTAATGTCATTACAGGGTGGATGGGATTTTGCCAGATTTCTCTAGCGATTCTTCAAAGACTTTGGTATACTGAATTGTCTTTGCTACTCTTTTACAAGTTTGAGAATACACAAGCAAGATGATTAATCTCTGCTTTAAATAGATGCCTAACATGTTTTCCTGTGTGTTGAGGAGGAGTGGGCAGCATCCTTAGTAATTTTGCCCAATTGCTCATTTTACAAAGGACACAATGTGGTGCTTGTCTAAGCTCAGGAAGCTCTTTTGTGGCAGAGTTGAGACTAAAACTCAAGTCCTCTGACTCTCAGGGTAGTGCTCTGGCCACAACATACATTCAACTAAATAAAGTTGGAAAAGAGTTACTTTTTGAGCTTTGGACTTATTTGTTCCCTTATTTGTCCCATGTTACATGCTACTCTGCAACTTAACACCTGCTAGAAAGTATACGGATCTCTATCTTGCAAGCCTCCGTGTTGTCTTCTTTCCCAAAATCATCGCAGATGGAGAGGTTTGCTTGAGGAAATGTCCAGTAGTCTTTGGGAGCTGCTAAAGAGCTGGGGAGCTTGGAGTCTCAGTGGGAAATATTCTAAGTCTCTTCCTAGAAGAGGTTTTCAGCTGAAAGAGGACATTACACTTTAAAGACTGACTTCATATCTTTTATAAGCTTGAGTTAATAGAATTTCTAAATTATTTACTATGTAGACTCTTTTCTCCCTCATGAATTAAGAAGCTAGTAAATTTTTTCAATTAACAAATTTTAATTGCAGTAAAATACACAAAACGTAAAATTAACCATTTAAAATGTACAATTCAGTAGTGCTAATTGTGTTCACATTGTTGTGCATTCAATCTCCAGAATGTCTTCTTAGTGCAAAACTGAAACTCCATACCCATTAAATCACAACTCTGCATTTCCCCCTCGCCCCAGCCCCTGGCAATGACCATTCTACTGTCTCTACAAATTCGACTGCTCTAGGTACCTCATTTAACTGAAATCACATAGTAGTTGTCTTTTTGAACTAGCTTATTTCATACTTAACATGTCTTTAAGATTCGTATATGTCATAGCACTTGACAGAATCACCTCCCTAAAACTGAGTAATATTCCATTGTCTGTATATACCACATTTTATTTATCCATTCATCTATTGATGGATACTTGGGTTTCTTTCACCTCTTGAGTGTTGTAAATAATGGCTTCTATGAATGTGGATGTGTGAATATCTCTTCAAGGCCCCGCTTTCAGTTCTTTTGGGTATATACTCGGAAGTGGAATTGCTGGCTCATAGTTAACTCCCTATTTTATTTTTTGAAGGAACTGCTATACTGTTTCCCACAGTGGCTGTACCGCTTCACATTCCCAACAGTGCACAAGGGTTCCAATTTCTCCACATCCCTACAACACTTATTTTCTGTTTTTTTTGTTTTTGTTTTTGTTTTTGTTTTTGTTTTGGCAATAAACATCATAATGAGTACGAGGTATTCACCATGGTTCTTACTGTATTTCCCAAATGATTAGTGGTGCTGAACATCTTCTCATACGCTTGTTGGCCATTTGTGTATCATACTAGAGAAACAACCACTAGAGTCTTGGGCTCATTTTTCAGTCTGGTTATTTATTTATTTATTTATTTGACATTGACTTGTAGGAATTCTTTTTTTTTTTTAAGATTTATTTTATTTATTTTAGAGAAGGTGGGGGAGAGCAGAAGGAGAGGGAGAGAGAAAGAGGGAGAGAAAGAGAGAAAGAGACCCCCAAGCAGATTCCCTGCTGAGCATGGAGCCTGACACAGGGCTCAATTCCACGACCCTGAGACCATAACCTGAGCTGAAATCAAGAGTCAGATGCTTAACTGATGAGCCATCCAGGTGCCCCACACTTGTAGGAGTTCTTTGTGTACTCTGGATATTAACTCCTTATCAGACATGATTTGCAAATATTTTTCCCATTCTGTAGGTTGCCCTTTAACTCTGCCGATTGTGTCCTTTGATGCACAGAAGCTTTCTTTTTTTGTGTGTAGTCCATTTTATCTACTGTTTTCTTTTGTTGCCTATGCTTTTGGTGTTATATCTAAGAAATCATTGCCAAATCCAATGTCATGAAGATTTTCTTCTGTTTTCTTCTAAGAGCTTTAGAGTTTTAATTCTTAGGTTTAGGTCTTTCACCAATTTTGAGTTAGTTTTTGTTGATGGTATAAGGTAAGGATCTATGTTTACTCTTTTGCATGTGGATCTCCAGTTTTTCTAAAACCATTTGTTGAAGAGACTGCCCTCTCTCCATTGAATGGTTTTGGCACCCTTGTGGAAAATGATTTGACCCTATACGCAAGTGTTCATTTCTGGACTCTGTTCTGTCCAGTTGGTCTATATGTCTGTCTTAGGCCAGCACCACACTGTTTTGATTGCAGTAGCTTTGTAATAAGTTTTGAAATCAGGAATTGTGAGGCCTCCAATTTGCTCTTCTTTTTCAAGATTGTTTCTGTCCCTTCAAAGTCCCTTGAGATTCAACAAAATCTTAGGATGGATTTTTTTCTATTTCTGTAAAAAATGCTGCTGGGATTTTGCATTAAATCTATAGATCGCTTTGGGTAATATTGACATCTTAGCAATACTAAGTCTTCCAGTCCATGAAAATGGGCTGTTTTTCTATTTGTGTGTATTTCATTTCTTTCAGCATTTTTTTGGTAGTTTTCTTTGTACAAGTCTTTTGCCTCCTGAGTTAAATTTATTTCCATATTTATATGCATGTGTGTGTGTGCTATTATAAATTAAATTGTTTTCTTTTTGGATTGTTACTGTGTAGAAATACAAATAATTTTTTATGTTGATTTTGTATCTTGTGACTTTGCTCAGTTTTTTAGTTATAACAGTATTTCCGTGGAATCTTTTGGGTCTTCTACTTCTGAGATCCTGGTGTTTGCAAACAGAGATCATTTTATTTCTTCCTTTTCAATTTGCACACCGTATATATTTTTTTATTTATTGCCTAACTGCTCTGTCTGGAACTTCCAGTACTATGTTGAATAGGAGAGGTGAAAGTGGGCATCCTTATTACTGAATGATACAATTATCCTGTGTCAAAGGAAACAGCAATATATAGGAAACTGATTTCAAAGGCGAACTTTGACTCTTGCATTGCTTTTCACTCCCCTGTGTGCTCCAGCAGGGACAGTGACCTAGACCACAATCACATTCAACAAATATTCATGGATGAACAGGCACTGAAGATTTAGAGAACAAGGCAGCAAAGTCCCTGCTTTTGTGGAGCTGACAGGTCTAGTTTGGGTGTATGTGTATTTGGGGAATAAATTATGATCAAATAAATAATAAGAAAATTTTGGAAATGATAAGTCCTGTAAAGAACATGCAGTAGGACTGACTAGGAGATATTAAGGCCATCGTGTTTGAAGAAGTGACACTTGAGCCATGATGTAAATGAGGGGGAGGACCCGGCCATGCTAAGACCCGGAGGCAGTGTTCTAGACAAAGGAACCGCAAGCGTAGGAGTCTATGGCAGAAACTAGTTTGTCATGCTCAAGCAAGCGAAAGAAGGCCAGTGAGGCTGAGCAGAGTGGAGCAAGGAGATGAAGTCAGAGAGGTTGACTGGAGCCAAATCCTAGAGGGCCTTGTGACATAAGGGAAGGATTTATTCTCCAATGATGTGGTCTCCATTTTAAAGGCATTGTTAAAATATGTGCTGCTATACAGGGAATAGGTATGAGGATAATGGGCTGTACCCACATGGCTCTTACACATTCCCTTGCACAGTCTTTGTCCCCCATTGAGCACAGAAAGTCCCTGCACCAGGCAGAGGTTTGTCTTTCATTCTCATACCAGGCACCAGCTGGCTTTCGAGGACTGCAGGGTGTTGAGAGAAGAGTGGAAACAGAGAAGGTGAAGAGGGAAAACCAAAGCTCAATTTTCAGACGTTGAGACTTTGAGTAGAGGTGAAAGTATAGTGGACACTGTCAGTACCTTGTCCATATGCCCTCAGTCTGCACAACCATGTGCGTTCCAAGGACATCGTGGACTCGCGTTGCCTGAAGGCCGGCCAGAACTGCTGGGGGAGATATTCCCCTGGGAGCAGCCCTCTGCCAATGACCAGATGGGAGATGCAAGATAAACATTTGGATTCCCTTGCCCTTCACATGGGATAGCTCAGATGTGTTCTACATGGTTCATGGTTTTCCAGATTTCCCCAGCAGGACTGAGCCCCAGTTGTCCACAGAAGTATCTTGCTTGATAGTGCACTGTTTATTAGCCTCCTGTCTCTCCCATTTTCTACACCCCCGATGCTCATATTCTTGTCTCAGACTCTGTTTCTGGGGTAACCCGCCCTATGAAAGAGGGTATCTGGCCTAAATCCTGCGATTATTGCACTGCCTATTGGGATCATGTCAGAGGATCCATTTATTGAGTGCATCCTGTACATTTTTCTGTGGACTTCTAGACATAGGAAGCAACATGAAAATTTTAACTTATGAATAGATTTTGTAAATTACAAACTGCTCCTGCAGATTGGATATAAGCAAGCGAGATGAAATCAAACATCTTTGCATTTTGCTCAGTTTGTATTTAACTCAGCATTTAACTCCCTGACTCTAGTAGACACTGGAGAAATACTTATTGGATGAGTGAAGCAGAAAATATGCAAATATCCAGGGATGAGATGAAACATACATACTTTGTTATTTCTTAGAGTCTTGGGAAACCCAGGGTAGTGGATAACCTTCCTTAATTCTCTTTCATTTTATCTCTCTGTGCCCAAACTACAGCTGGGAACTGGGAATGAGGTGTGTGTTGGGGCTGTGACATTCACTTAGTTTTTCTCTGTTAATTTATCTGACCTTAACTTTTATTTAACTAATTAAACAAATATTATCCAGCACCTACTAAGTGTCAGGCACTCCGATGAGAATATGGAGATACATGGGCTAGCAAAGAGACAGAATCCCTTCCCTCTTGGAACATAAATGTTGTCGGGGATAGAGATACTGCAAAAATTATTACATGAGCCACTTTTTAATTACAATTGTATTAAGTACTATAAAGTAAAAGTACAGTGTGTCATGGAGCATATAACTAGAGACCTAATCTAGTCCAGAAATCTAGAAAAAGTTCATTTGAGAAAGTGACATTTAAATTGAAACTTATAAAGTAAAACGATTGCACTAAATATTTGGCAACTTTCGGGGCGCCTGGGTGGCTCAGTGGGTTAAAGCCTCTGCCTTCTGCTCAGGTCATGATCTCAGGGTCCTGGGATCGAGCCCCGCATTGAGCTCTCTGCTTCCCCTTCTCTCTCTGCCTGCCTCTCTGCCTACTTGTGATCTCTCTCCTCTCTGTCAATTAAATAAATAAAATCTTAAATAAATAAATAAATAAATATTTGGCAACTTCCAAACTTTGGCTTTGAAATCCTGTGATCATATTCCCACTTTAAACACTGTTTAAATTTTTATGCCAAGCTCTGGGCACAGTGGTGGGTTGTGGCTCTAAGTTATGAAGCCAACTTCTTGCCCTGCAGATGACTGTGACAAGAGGCACACAGATTCCTGGCCCAGATCACCCAACACTGTTCCCTGCGAGAAGGTCTTGAGAATTTTAAAGACACAAGGTCGTGATGTATCTGCACTTGTTCCACCAGTTTTTCTAACTTCATGTGTGCTCATTCTTTTTGGCCTGTCTTGCCTCTTCTGTTAACCCGTCAGTATATCTCTAGTTTGAATACTGAAGGAACATGACTGAGGACAGATGCACACTTTTGGAGATGGAGACAAATAAGATTCAGAATTGGAAAGAAAAGTTCCAATAATTCTCGTGTACAGGTTCCGGGTATTGGTGAAGATTCAAGCAGCTGTAGAATATGTCATTTTTCTGGGTTCTCCTTTTGTGTGTGTGTGGCCCAATCACTCTTACAGTATTTATCTTCGTACAAACTGGAGGACACCGCATTCTTCAGCTGCAGACATGGCTCTTCTAGGTCTGTTCTTCTCTAGAACTAGCCAGTGCAGCCTGGAGGTGCTGTCCAGTAATTATGAATCTTGATGGCATTTTAGTATGAAATCTTAGAAGAATAAAGTATCTTAATCCAACTTTTCACTGATTTTTAAATTTTCCTTACAATTTGCTGATTAACCAGTGTTTCAATAAGCCAATACAGAAAGCTCATTGCCTCCTAAGGCAAGTGACTCATTCCAGTCTTTGAATGGCTCTATCCATAGGCTTAACCAATATCTGTGTCCCTATGATGTCTTTTCTATTGCTCCTGTTTATTCTCTGTACTCCGCCCAAACAGGTGTGGAGCTGGAATTTTGGGTCATTTTACATGTGGTATTTAAACAACACTGAAAGCTTCTCTTCCTTGTCATAGAACAAACAACCCGTCCATGCAAACTGTAGTAGTAGCCACCTGGCAAGTTAGAAAAATTCAATGAAAAGAAGCAAAACAAAAACAGAAATAAACATAAAACACCCCAAAGCCAAAAACACCACCTCAATCACCAGAAAAATGTGCTTTACCACTACAAATATTTTAACGGGCCTGTTTTCTACCCAAGGAAAAAGATGGGGAACCCTATATGTAATCCCCAGAGTAGACCAAAGCCATGGATGGTGAGCACCAAGCACAGTGGTTAATGAAGCGAAAGGGAGAAAGAGAAGTCCTATGTGGGTAGTAATTACGCTGAATTATCTGACCTCCTGGGGTTAGTGGCGCAAGCAGAATGAGAGGTACCCTTCATAGGAGAGATATCTGGGGCGAGTATCTTTTTAAAAGCAAAGGATTCTCCCTAACATCAGTAGGAGGAAAAGTATATGTTTAGTGAGAAATAATTAGCTGTACCAAATATAGGATATACTATACAAATGCTTGTACCTAAGAATGGCTGTCTAAATACTGAATGTACATTAAATATAACTGTTAAAATAAAGAAAGTATAGAAATAGAGACAATAGAGGACTATATATTAAATATAGTTTAAGAAGTTTACTTTTTTGAGCAATCTAGCTCTTAGAGCTAGAGGGGAAATGTTCGCATTGCAACACCAGTTCTTAAAATTAATCTTTGACCCATATAGGTATTCCGAGGATCGTGTTAATAGCTAGCACCTATGGGCCAGTATCTTTACACCATCCCATTTAATCCTCGGCCCTAAAAAGTAATATAATAATTTTCTCATTTTATAGGTATGGGAACTAGAGTTTTATGAAGTTAAGCAATTGCTCAGGTTCACACAATCAGCAAATGGCAGAATGAGACTTTGAGCTCAGGTTAGTGACTCAAGAGTTCAGGCCTGGGATGTCCCTCCATATCCGCTTGTTGAATGAGTAGGGGGGCTGACAGGGAGGAAAGCAAGATGAGGTGGTGGACACTGCCTCTCTTGTAAGGATGAATGTGGATCCGAATGAAGTGGCATCTGAGAGGGGGCTTGAAGGACAAATAGAAGTGAGATAAAAAATCAGGTCCTGGTGGGAGCTAGAAGACAGGAAAAGATGCTCTGGCCAGAGGGAGCAGTATGTGTGAAGGCCTGGAGGGAAGAGAGTGTATGTGGCAGTACGAGAGCTCTGTGTAGATGGAGCCTGTGTGAGGGTGGGGGGCGAGGAGGAGCGATGTGACAGACTGTACTTTCCAAAGATGGAGTGCCTCCTGTCCTGCGTGCTCTTCGACTGCTTTTCCACACCTCCCCCCATTACCAAATGGGGTCTCATTCCCTCCCTCTGGATATGGTGAGCCTGTGACTCCCTTGTAACTGGTATCAAGTGAGGGAAGCGACACTAAGTGCTTTCTGTGGCTAGGTTCCAAAAGGTGCTGTGACCTCTTCATCGTTAGCGAGGACATCCACCCATGGAGCCCTGAACTGCCTTGTAGGAAGTCCAGTGACCCTAAGGTTGCCATGCTGTGAGGAAGTCTGGGCCCAGAGAGAAGCCATTTGTAGGTATTCTGACTGACAGTCCCAGATGAGATCCCAGCCAACAGACATGTGACACATGACAGGTACCGACCACCAGACATATGAGTGGAGATGCTTCCAGATGATTCCATTCTTCAGCTGTTAAATCACTCCAGCCTTTAAGTCCCTCTGGAGAAATCCCCAGACATCATATGGCAGAAACAACAGTCATTGCTGTGCCCTGAGTTCCTGACCTGACCAATAGTTGTTGTATGCACTACATACAACATGGGGATGGCTTGTTACGCAGCTGTGGTAACTGGAACAAGTGGTTGTATTGTGCAGGGAGCTGACTAAATATGTCTGCAGTTCAGAAGAGAGATTCGGGCTAGACAAGTAGCCCTCCGAGCTTCCTGTGTTGTGGATGATGGCCGAAGCCCTAAGAAGACATGGGGTAATCCAGGGCGGTGTGCAGAATTACAAGAGAAGAGGGTTAGGAATGTCACTTCAGGACATAGCAACATTGAATGTTGAAGAAGGACAAGGAAAAAGGAAGAGTCCAAGAAGGAGGCATCAGAGGAAGGAGCAACACCACGAGAGAGGGCTCTTAAGGAAGGCAAAGGATGAGCAGATTTTGGGAGACATGCAGGGATCAGCATTCTCAGCTGCCATGGAGAGAGCACTGCGGCTAGTTTAACTGTAAGCAGGGGTAAACAGGCGTCCTTGTCCCAGGCCCAAGCGAGGAGGAATGGTGGACTGAGGTGTGGGGAAGAGCCGAGCTTGCATGGTAGGTACTTAAGAAAGACTTGTTGAATGAGTCTGAGGTGGAATGCAGTAGAGACACGCTGGTGACGCTGGGAGAAGAGAGAAGGAACTGACAGAGTGTGGAGAGCCAGGGAGCCTTGGTGAGATGGAGGGAAGAGAGGCTAGTCCCGCCTTTTTGACGGAAGCTGCGGCACGGCTCTTCCAGCAGCTGTCCCTTGCTGCCCTCGACCCGCACCGGCTGCTGGGGTGACCATTGTCCGGAGCCCGTCGCACACACCCCACAGGGGCCAGAGCTGCTCTCAGGCTCAGGGCGGGGGCTCTTTCTACCCCGGGGCAGCGCTGCCTGGATGACGGTGGCGTGGCCGTGTTGCCGACACTTCCCAGAACATGCAGGTGGTTTGTTTAATAAGAGGGCGGAGGGGGAGAGCAGTCAGCCAGCGGCAAAGCAGGTCACCAACTGCGGACTTATATACAAGTGCCATGGAAAAAGTTAAGAACATCTTTTATTCTGACAGCACCTTCTTTCTTCCAAAAGCCCATAACACTTTATAAGTCAGATTTGTTCCCCAGATCACCCAATCCAGCAGAAGCATGCCATTTCCTTTGTGAGCCTACTGAAGGGGTCAGGAGAAGGGAGGAGGGAGGCAGGGTAACCTTTCCAGACAGTTAATACTCTGATTTTTTTGTTTACATCCAGGTGTAACCAAAGACCTAGTTGTTTTTCCACAGTAGAAAGGCTTTTCACTGACTTTATAGTTTCTGTTTTACATTGTCATTTTAAGCTGGTTTTGAGATAAATTTGCCTGCCACAGGTTCTTGACAAGTGGTTTAGGGGTGAGTTATGCCAAAAATCTGTTATTTACTAAATAGGGAGAATCCTCGTCTAAATATACATTGTAATGCGCCATTAAAGGGATAGTGCAGTTGACCCATGAACAACGTGAGGATAGGGGATGCCGTCTCCCCCCGTGCCCTCAAAAATTTGCATATAACTTCTGTCTCCCCAAAAACTTAATTACTAATAGCCTACTGTGACCAGAAGCCTTACTGACAACATAGTCAATTAACACACATGTCGTTTGTTATGTGTATTATATACTGTGTTCTTATAGTAAAGTAAGCTAGAGAAAAGGAAATGTTAAGAAAATCATAAGGAAGAGAAAATGCATTTACAGTACTCTACTATATTTATAAAAAAATAAAAACCCGTGTGTAAGTGGGCCTGCGCAGTTCAAATCCGTGTTGTCCAGGCATCAACTGTATTTCAGTTCAGCTGTCATTCAGGTCCCCTGGTTCTCTGTCAGTCTGAGGGCTATCGTGAGCTGGAGAAATTCTAGGTCAATGGAAAATTATGATTGCTTGAAGCAAGTTAGGAAAATGAGTGAATTATGGATCTCTGCCAAATCATGCACCTTAGAGGCCAACTCAGACTAGCCAGGACAACAAAAATCCTCTTAAAAATGATCATTAAAGCACTCCTGCCTTACATTTGCTTGCCAGATATTGCAGGGGGTTAGACTCCTTTGGGCTCTTAAATTCTCAAGCAGCTTCTTAGGAGAAATGGTTAGAATTTCCATTAACATCAAATAATCAACTTGTGCTGTAGAAGAATCAGCCTTTGAGGCTTCTCCGCGTTCTGGGACCCTGTTTGCAGATGAATGCTTAAAACTGGTGTTGTCGTATTACGCCCCTGAAGCCAAATCAAGAAGCTGTCAAGAGCATGTGGTTTCTCCTGCCAGGTGATCACGAGACGTAAATTTGCTTCCCCACATCTCCCCAAATTTATTAACCAAAGGACAAAAGAGCGAAGGAACCAAAGAGCAAAAATGCTTAGAATACTTTTTCATACTTTCTTTTTTTTCTCTCTTTTTAAATTTAACTTCAATTAGCCAACATATAGTACATCCTTAGTTTTGATATAATGTTCAGTGATTCCTTAGTTGAGTATAACATCCAGTGCTCATCACATCACGAGCCATCCTTAATGTCCATCACCCAGTTACCCCATCCCCCCTCACCCACCTGCCTTTCCAAAACCCTCAGTTTGTTTCCTGGAGTCAAGAGTCTCTCATGGTTTGTCTCCCTCTCTGATTTCTTCCCATTCAGTTTTCCCTCCCTTCCCTTATGATCCTCTGCACTATTTCTTATATTCCACATTTGAGAGAAACCATATGATAATTGTCTTTCTCTGATTGATTTATTTCACTTAGCATAATACCTTCCAGTTCCATCCATGTCGATGTAAACGGAAGGATTTCATCCTTTCTGATGGCTGAGTAATATTCCATTGTATATATGAACCACATCTTCTTTATCTATTCATCTGTTGAAGGACATCTTGGCTCTTTCCACAGTTTCACTACTGTGGACATTGCTGCTATGAACATTGGGGTGCAGGTGCCCCTTCTTTTCACTACATCTGTGTCTTTGGGGTAAATAGCCAGAAGTGCAATTGCTGGGCCATAGAGTAGCTCTATTTTTAACTTCTCGAGGAACCTCTACTGTTTTCCAGAGTGGCTACACCAGCTTGCATTCCCACCAACAGTGTAAGAGGGTTCCTCTTTCTCCACATCTTCCACCAACATTTCTTGTTCCCTGTCTTGTTAATTTTAGCCATTCTAACTGGTGTGAGGTGGTATCTCATTGTGGTTTTGATTTGTATGTCCCTCAACTCTATGGTCAACTAATCTTCGACAAAGCAGGAAAGAATATCCAATGGAAAAAAGACAGTCTCTTTTTTTCGCCCTTTCCATTTTTCTTCTCATATAGGCAATAGCTTCATTCGAGAGGAATATTAAAGTCAAGTCTAGGGTTTGTCACAGTGGCCTCATCCACAGACATGTTGGGCTCCAAAATGGGCTCTGTAAGGTGGGCACTTGCTGAGAAGGACCCCAGTCTGTGTCTGTGGTGACAAGCTTTCAGGGGCACACCTGCTGAGGACTGTCCTCCTTTCTCAGGCTCTGTGATGATTAGTTGCACATGTCAACTTGACTGAGCCATGGGGTGCCTACATACCTGGTTAAACATTATTCTGGGGTGTCTCTGCAGAAGTGTTTCTGGATGAGATCAACATTTGAAACAGAAGCCTGAGTAAAGCAGATTGTTGTCCTGTATGTGGGTTGAGGCCCTCTGAAGGCACGAATAGAACAGAAAGGCGGAGTAAGAGAGAATTCACTTTCTCTGCTTGATGGTCTTCAAGTTGGGACAATAGTCATGTCCTGACTTTGGACTAAGACTCAGACTAGGACTTACACCATCAGCTCTCCTGGTTCTCAGGCCTTTGGACTGAAGATCCTGGGAATTCTCAGCCTCTATAATCATGTGGAACAGTTCCTTAAAATAAGCAAGTAAATACGTAGATAAATAAATATCTCCTATTGGTTTTGTTTCTCTAGAGAACCCTCATTAATAAGGCCTCTTGTCATGATTTTCTCAGTCCCAATGTTCAGGTCCCAATAAAAGACAGGGTGGATATCCTGACAAATTGTGACCCCGTGTCTCGCTCACAGTGAGGCCCTCTCTCACTGCACTGAGTGGGAGTTTCAGGACTGTCACTCAGATGGTTAAAATGGCAGGGGCCATCACATGCTAACGTGATCGCCTCCCCTGTCCCCTCCAATCTTTCTTGGGCTGTTTGGTATGAAAGCTCATTTATAGGGAGTTTCTTGTTTAGAGAAGATAACGGTACAGAGCAGATGATCAAGAAATATTTCTTCAAAGCAGTTGTAAATCCTTGACCATCCTGGATCTGATTGTCCAGTTTGCCAATTATTTAGGCTCTTTAATACTGGTATCTCCAGCAGTTCACTGCTTGCAGGTTATTTTAGTATTAGTTCACAACTCAACTTGAAGATGATCATGGGGCATGGAAAAGAATGAAAGTAGAAGCAGTTCATGTTACCGCTTTCCTTCTTTCTGGTTTGATGGGGGTAAGACTGAGGTTTAGAGATTATACCTGGGGGTTTTGGTGCCTTTTACTGGGGGAAAAAGTGGCGTATGCCCCATCTCAAAATATCAGTTCCCACTCCTATGCTGTCACAGTTTGGGAGGCATGCGTGTCAGCAAGTTTGTTAAAAATGGCAGCTGGTAATTTTGCATATCCAAGAAGAGCTTGAGGAGAGAGCCTTGCATGAGCCTTCAAAGGAAGGATACAGTTAAAAAAAAATATGACTCAGACACTCAAACATTTGCTTGAAATTTATGTGGGACATATAAAATATTTCCACAAGAAAATTCAAATAAGCCTCATAATAATGATTAGACTGGTACAGACTGATGCAGTGGGAAGAAATCACAATGAGGAACTGAGAAGGTAGGGCTGTGGTCTGATTTTTGCTGCAAGCTTACTGTATGATCTCAGGCACATCACATCACTCCTCTGGGCTCTAATTGTTGTGATATCACATGAATAGAATGAGGAGATGTATAGTTTTCAAAATGTATGTCATAGTGTCCTGCTGTCTGCAGAGGTGGGGATAACCTGTGTTGGGGCTCTCAGCCCCTGCTTCAACTAGAGAAGCTCCATTTTGATCGATTTCATATACATGTGTGGCATCCATACAAGATTTCATTGGAGGAAAGTGTTCATAGCTAAAAAAAGAAAAAAAAAAAGAGCTTACAAATATTTGACTAGATGATCTCTAAGTGTCCTCTCAGTCAAACATTTTGTCTAATTATTTCAGTGCTCTTCACCAAGAGTGCGATCCCTAATTTGTCCATGGGGCGGGGGGCGGGGGGGGGGGAGGGAATGGGAGAGACACACCTAAGTGCTTAAAATGGCTGTTTTTTGTGTCCACTCATTCACCACACTTTGTTCATCACTGACCCTACTTCCAGCTTTATTCCCTCTCTAGAAATTACCATTGCAGTTTAGAAAGTTTCTTCAAGGGGGCGTATGGATGGCTCAGTCAGATAAGCATCTGACTCTCCATCTCTGCTCAGGTCTTGATCTCATGGTTGTGAGTTTGAGCCCTGCACTGGGCTCCACACTTGGCTCCACACTGGATGTGGAGCTTACTTAAAAAAAAAAGTTCCTCTAAGAACCAAATGCTTAAATGTATCATACATTTTTCTTCATGATATTTACCCCTTTTATACTTCCTTAAATGTTTGATTTCATTTTGTAGTATCCAAAATGATTAGATATTATTTCATTCAGAGAAAATACCCCAGAGATCCCGAAGTCAAAGGTAAAGGTTTTGGTTTTTTTTCTTCACCATTTGGCATGCTAGTTAACACAAATGGGAGACAATTCACGGAAACTTTATCTACAGAACCTAAAATCAAATTTTGTACTTTATATCTCATTGGGGATAGCTCAGAATCCTCAGAAGCTGTCTCTTCTCCAGGTGGAGTTAATCAAAATGCCGGGTCTTACTGAAGGGCAGAGATCTAAATCTTATTTTATGTCTTTTTCTCTCCTTTTTTTGTTTTTTTTGCCATAAAAATACCTTTAGATGTTTTAACAAATCCGGATTTTTTTTTTTTATTCTTGGTCTTAATTCTACTGGAGTTTGTTTCTTTTAATCTAAGTACCATCTATTAAAGAAAAGGATCATTTTTTAGAGTCTATTAAGGCAGATCTGTGTTTCCAAAGGGTGCCTTGAGATATGTACTGCTGAATGACACCACTACCTAAAAAGTAAGAACTAACGTTTTTTTAAAAAAAGATTTTATCCATTTATTTATCAGAGAGAGAGAGAGCGTGAGCAGGGGGAGCAGCAGGCAGAGGGAGAGGATGAAGCAGGCTCCCCACCGAGCAGGGAGCCTGATGTGGCGCTTGATCCAAGGACCCTAGGACCATGACCGGAGCCGAAGGCAAGATGTTTAACTGACTGAGTCACCCAGGCATCAAGAATTAGCCTTTTTATTATGGTTGTTGTTATTTTTTTTTTTTTAAGTGTCTTGGGAAAAACTCATAAGGTAAAAATATTAGACTTCGTTCTCTAGTCTTTTAAATGATTTTCCGTTTTACGTCCAATATTCGATGACACTGCCCTGACTAACCAGGGCAAAAATGGGACAGATTCCCTTATCCGTAGTTAGGGAACCACCTTTTATCTGCTTGCAGTAAAGTTTTAAGAACTCTTCTGCCAAATAGGGAAATGACATCGTAAGTACTTAGTCAAGCATGGCTGTTGATAAACCTGTTCTTCTGGGTGAGCTTCTCATTTTCCATTCTCACAGCTGCATCCATTGTCGTGGAAGCAGTGGAGAGCAAAGCTTTATTTGCAAAGGCTACTCATTAGCAAATTCAATCTAAGAGAAGCCATTCTGTATCTCTGTCTCCATCTCTATCTACAGCTACACCTGCACGTGCGTCCCATCCACACCTATGATCTCTATCTCTGTGAGTTTCCACATCTGTCTATCCATCTGTGTATCTCTGTATCTATCTATCCAGCTATCCACTCCGTTGTAAGCCCTAGAAGTACAGGGACGGTGCTTACTCATCTCCATGCGTCCTCCAGCACTTCACAAGAGAATCAGACAATATTTGAAGAACTGAACCACATAGCATCGTTTTCCACATGTCTACAGAGAGATAGCTAGTAGACTCCTAAACCCCATTGTTACTATTTCTGATCAGATAAATTAAAATATATTCCCAAGAAATTATAGCAATAATAACAAACTACAACTTATACAAGTGGCTGCAGTTTTTTAAAAAGCAGGACAGCAGACTTTATCCTTTGATCTTCCTACTGTGGTGTGACCATCACCCTGGTCATCTTACAGACAAGGAGTCTGAGCCTCAGAAAGATCCCATGTCTGGTCTTAGATGACACATCTTATGAGTGCTTAAGTCAGGATCATCTGCAGACTACGTGCTCTTAATATGCATGATGCCCTACCTAAATGAGATAAGGGGAAAACAATTCACTCAGTGTCTTATATGGTCCCAAATGCATAAGAGATCTAGCTAATGCTTCCTTCTAGAAGTCTGGGCATCAGAAAACCAACCAGTTTTTTTGAAGCTGATAGACTGCTCTGTGACCATAGGCATTTGTATGGGAATCTGTGGCTTTGCAATAATTCTTCACTCATGACTATCTGACAACATCCTAGGACTTGGCACATTGCAGCCTCTCTACTCTCTATTCCATTTTCCTCCGTTTGGAATTCTGTTAGCACTTGCAGCAACTGGAACCTGACTGAGAGAGGTTTGGGCTCTGGCAGAAGTATCTGGAAGAGACTTGCTTCCTGGAATCTGGACCACATGGCTCTATAAAAGTTACACATTCCAAACTTATATTAGGACAAAACAAAACAAACAAATAAATACACAGTCTCTGAATAGAGGGCTGATTCTCCTGGCTTTAAGGAGATAAGTGGCTACCAAAAAATATTAGACCAGTAGGTACTAAAAAGAGTAAACAACAGAGAAATAAAAATACATTACTCCAAGAGAAGAGAAGCTAAGCCTTGCACCTTCCCACCCTACCATAGCTGTGGAACCAGATGGCTCTCAGGAGTTTTGACTGTGGTATTGTGATACCTATTACTGTCTAGGTTTCTTATTGAATTACCGCATTTTCAATGTTATCCTTTAAGTTTTGGCACCAGTGGACTAAACCGGCCAGCTGGCTGAATTTTTACCTGAGCCTAACCTTGATTTTTCAAGACTGGGGAACAAAGGCAAAGGGAGAATGGATCTGAGGAGGATCTTGCTGGGGCGACTTGACTTGTTTCAGGTCAAGCGAAAGGCAAAGCCTTTCAGCAGCCACTTCTTCCATAAAACAACATTCTTCTTCCATATGTCTATGCTGTCTGCTTTAGAGCATTCATCTCTCTAAATATTTCCCTGGACGGAACTGCCACTGGTACTCCGTGGCCCCCAGAATAAAAGTCAAATTCCTTCACAGAGCATTTCAGGCACTTCCAGGACTCACGCTACCTACTACCTTATTCCCCTTCCTATAGTCATATTCCAAACCAAAGAGTGAGTTATTCCCCACATATGTGCTCCCAACCCCACACATACTGTGTGTCTGTGTGCCTTTGTTGTATTGTTCATTCTGCCTGAAAATATCATCTTCCCTTTCTTTATATTTCTAGATTCTACCTTTTCTTCAAGACCCAGCCACCATGCTTCTTGATGAAGGCTTTCCTGCTTCCCAGGCTCACACTAAGCCACGTACCCACTTATAATTTGGAAATTCTCTTCCTCATCTGGATTCTATTATTTATGTCCATGTTTTATGTTTCCGGGCTGGTTCTCTGTTTGCACCACTCCAGCCCTCACCTAGATGCACCTTGTTCCATGCTCTGGGATTCTGATCCTTAGACGCATCAGCTGCTCCCTTGTCTGCCAGCTTCCATTTGACTTCAGTTTGTGGGAGATACCAGTAGGAAGATCAAGGTTGGGGAGGAGAGCCCTTCCATCTCTGTCCCAACTTTAGCACTGCTTCTCTGCCGGTAGCTGCCTCCCTCTAAGATTGTAGCCTCTGCCACGCGGCCCTTCTTCTCCTCTTCAGCTCTCATCAGGCTCCAGTTCCCCTCCTTCCTCCCCTTGTCCCTTCAGGCATAGAACTAGTAATGGCTCACCATTCATTGCTGCTGTCTGGATGCCACAACAGCCCTTGTTAATTCCTGTAACACACTCACGCTTCTGTACGTGGTCCTTTCATGAAAGTCTTTTCATATGTACCATCTAGAACAAGTTGTCTTTCCTCCTGAGACCCTGACTGAGAAGCTCCCTTCCCTGATGTCCATCTTGAAGGCATTGTTTGCATGGCACAGGGAAGGGCTAAGGGGTGAGGTGTTTGGAGCTGTGGTCCAGCCCTGCCTCTTGCTACCTGTAGAATTTGGGGCACTCCCTTCCCCACTCTTTGCTCCATTTTCATAATTTGTGAAATTATGGGGGCTCAAGTGAGATTGTTTTGGGGTTCAAATGAGATCATATGCCAGAAAGCACTTTGTATGTTTTTGTACAGGATTCGATGCTATTACGATTCATCTTTTAATCCTCCATAATGTAATAAGTGCTCAATTAATGAGCTGTTTCATATAGATCTGCCAGGTGAATGGATGGAAAAGATCATTTTCCATGTATTTCTGAGTCAGCTCCTCAAAAGCGTCAGAAGCAGGGGATCCACTTAGTAAGGATTTAGAGTACCAGAAGACCAGCATGTATCTCACACAGTCGGCAGAGGCCCTGGTGGGGAGTTTGCTCTCCAAAATCCATTCTGTCCAAATGTTCTGTAGCCGTACTGATTCTTAATATATTTGTTCTAACGATTACCAAGAAAAAAAAAGTGTTGCAGAGATCCGTTTTGAACTTCAGTAGTGGAGGAAGTGCTAGGAAGGAAGAGGCCTCTGGATGTTGACTTGGGCCTGGGATGAAACTAAACACGGCTGTGGAGAAGTCTTCGCCTTCACCCAGACTTTGACAAAAGCCAGATCCATTAGGGAATCTCTGTTGCTCCCCACAAATAGCTCTCAGCTCCCCTGCCCCAGTTTTAGAGCCACCAGCATCTCTAGCTGCTTTTATCTGCAAAGATCGCACGCACCTTTCTCCATGAACGTGCAGAGCCAACTACAGCAATCTGGTACCCAGTCTGCATTGTGTTTAAAATGGACATTTGACATCAGTTGTGAGCATGAGAGGGTGAGTATCAGTTGCGTGTAGAGAATTTTCATCAGAATGCGGGGTGTAGCGAATTGAATAGTGGCCCCCAAAGAGATATGTCCGTGTCCGAATAGCCAGATGCTATGCATGTTGCCTTATTTGGAAAAAGGATACTTGCAGGTATAATTATGTTAAGGATCTTGAGGTGAGTTCATTGTACATTATCTGAGTGGGACCTAAGTCCAATGACAAGTGTCCTTATAAGAGACAGAAGAGGAGAAGATCACATGAAGAAGAGGAGGCATGTAGGCAAAGATCAGAAGCTACAGGCTGCCAACAGCCACCGAAAACTGTAAGGAAGTTTTAGAAGTAAGAATTAAGGAAGATTTCTCCCCAGAGCCCTCAGAGGGCGCGCGGCCCTGCCGGCACCTTGATTTTGTACTTCTGGGCTTCACAACTGTGAGACAAGACATTTCTGTTGTTTTGAGCCACCAGGCATATGGTAATTTGTTTGTAGCTATAGGAAAGTAATACACAGAGTAAATAACGTTTGCAAAAATCCCAGAGGAAAACCCACCAGTAGCCATTGTCCTCAGTGAGGCTAGGTATATTGGAACAGTTTAGACCATGAAGAGTGCTGTTTTATGACCTCCTCAAGGACTCCAGAAACGCCGGAAGGTAACTGCTTCCTTCACTCCCTTGGGCAAACAGGAAGCAGTCAACCCAATTCTCTCAGAGCAGAAGACTATCAAAACAGTAAAGGACCGAGGGAATCGTGAGTCCAGCAAACCCCGCTGCCAGAGACCTTTGGAGAAGTGATAATTCTGCCATTTGGTAAATGTGGCTTTACGAGCTACTTATTTGAACATGATTCGTTGTAAAATAAATGGGCTTGGGAACTAAATGGCCCCACTGAGAAGAGCTGAAGCCTGTGAGGAATCCCCGAGGCGAGGGGCCAAAATGAAGCTGTCTTTAAGGAGTCTGGAGAAGAATGCCACACAAAACTCAGGGTAGCTCTGTTCAAGGACAGGAAGTGTTAAAATAAGGCCTAGTAAGAGCCGGAGCCAGGGACTTGGCAATTTATCATTTGTGTGAAAAAAAAAATAATCCCGGGTACATTCCATTGAACGTCTTTATGAAGGTGTTTTGTGCTTCGGAAGCATTGCAGTTTCTGTGCACTATTTCTGACTTCCAGTGGAGAGCTAGGGGACTGTCCATCATTTACACCTCCTTGGTCTCCCACTCACAAGCCAAGGAGAATGCCTAAGGGGATTGCATCCATTTCTCCTACAATAATTTATCTTTCGAGAACCTCAAATATCCCTTTGATTGAAGAGCCATGCTCTGTAACAAATCTGCATCTGTCCAAATCTCTTCTGTTAAGACTTCTCAGTATTGACTGATCCATGAACGGAAGCCTTTCTTCTTTCTTTCTTACCTTCTCTTTAACATTCCTGGTCTTCTGAATTCATAATCAAAACATCGTTTTTGTTGTGTTCTTACTATTAAACACACTGGAAATATGGCAGCTTCTAGAGTGTATCGGGAATGGGGCCGGTAAATCTGATTTCCCCCTTGTAGGGGACTGGATCAGGCAAGATCTCCAAGACCAAGACTGGTTTTAAGGACTCTGGTCACCCAGATGTAGATCCGAGTAGAAGCTGATGTGAAACTCCGCTAAAGAGAAGAACAGAAGATTTATAGTCAGAAAAGCCATTCCAGGCATTCATCCTGAAAGCCGAGAGCGGAGCAAGGGTTCGGGTTCTATGCGAGGGCCCGGAAAGGATAGGAGCTTGAAGCAAGAATACGGCATTTAGGACTTACTTTTATTGGGTGCTGGCCATGTGGTACTACAAGCAAACTCAGAGCAAATAGGAACAGATTTGGGCAGTGTTCTAGCCTGTCTGTGTTCAGGTTTCACCCAGTGAAAATGATGCTCCTTTTTTTTTTAAATTCCACTAGAGCACTTCCCGTATCAAAGATTGATTAAATAACATTAATTAATTGACTTTTAGACATTAAGCAATAGATGATGCCTAGTTTGGGGACTAAGATAATAGAATTCATTTTAATTTTTTGTGAATTAATAATCTGCATGGTATCATTCAATTAAGGACACAGAATTAATCAGAACTACCTGAGTGACATCGTTTACTTTCCAGACTAGATCTTAGGTGCCCATTGATTGTTATTTTTACAATAGTACCCTTTAAAAGTTCTCATTTCGCTTTTTGCATTGATCCTTTTTGAATTCTAAGTAATGGTCAACGACTCTTAGCTGATTTTTTTTTTTTTAAGTGCAAAATCTCTCTCAAACCCCCAGCCAAAAATGCTTTGTGTCGCGCTAAATGGCTCCTTTACTATTGCTGGTGTTACCTTTGCCAGATGTTCTGGCCGTGGTTTTCTGAGTACCTTTGAAATGTGATCACCTCTGACATATCAGAAAAATAAAAAATCAGGAGACATCTCATCTACGCAGCCTGATTCCCCAAAGGTTCCCTGGAGACACTGAGCATGCCTAGATCCAGATGGGGCTGTATGATCTGAACTGCCGGTAAGGCCAGGAATTAATAGATCAAGCAGCAAAGAGAAGGCAGCTAAGCAAAATGATGCATGACATATCGTAGAGAGAAGGCCTCAGCTGGAGGGCAGTCAAGCACTCACCCTTACTGTCGGAAGCTGTCGTGCAGACGACAGTTAATAATACACAGCAAGTGTTGGACCAGATTTACTTCTATACCCTGAACTGTGCCACAAGCACAAACACGAGACAAAAACAAAACCTTGTTCCAGGGTGGAGGTGGGTAGGTAACACTCTGAGTTACAGAACTATCTTTGCAAGAGAAATTTAATGAAAAAGAAACCTTCTGGAGCTTAGTTATACTTGGGAGGATTTCATACAGAGACACCTGCAGCAAAAAGCTCCCAGATATTCTCCAGATTTTGTATTCCAAAGGTCCAGATGCCTTTCATTTGAGTTAGATCCCAAGTCTTAAGAAATCTGTTTAAACCCGAGTAGTGCAATTGCTGGGTCATAGGGTAGCTCTATTTTTAACTTTTTGAGGAACCTCCATACTGTTTTCCAGAGTGACTGCACCCGTTTGCATTCCCACCAACAGTGTAAGAGGGCTCCCCTTTCTTTGCTTCCAGTACTAGGTATTTATCCAAAGGATACAAACAGTAATTCAAAGGGGTACATGCAACCTAATGTTTATAGCAGCAATGTCTACAATAGCCAAACTATGGAAAGAGCCCGGATGTCCATTGACAGATGAATGGATAAAGAAGATGTGTACACACACACACACACACACACACACACACACACGCACACTCTGGAATATTATTCAGCATCAAAAATGAAATCTTGCCATTCGCAACAACGTGAATGGAACTAGGGGGTATTATGCTAAGTGAAATAAGTCAGTCAGAGAAAGACAAATGCCGTATGATCTCACTCATATGTGGCATTTAAGAAACAAAACAAATAAACACAGGGAAAGGGAAGGAAAAATAAAATAAGATGAAAATTGAGAGAGAGGCAAACCGTAAGAGACACTGAATTCTAGGGAAAAGAACAGAGTTGCTGGAGGGGAGGTAGGTGGGGGGATGGGGTAACTGGGTGATGAACATTAAGGAGGACATGTGATACAATGAGCACTGGGTGTTATATGCAACTGATGAATCACTGATCTCTACCTCTGAAACCAATGTAAATAAATCTGTTTAATAGAGGACCCATCACTTGGGAGGACAGGCTTGCATAGCATGCATTACAATATTGCCAGAGGTAGGGGCTGCTTTGTGAATAGTGTAGACAATGTGGTATTCTTATAGAAATATTCAGTATGTATCATTGAATGCCAGCTATGTGCCAGTCCCTGGGCTAGACCTTAGGAATATAACTGTAAGGCATTGGAGAAGCTTGCGGTCTGGAGCAGGAGAAAGGGAACAGGTTATTCCAGGGAGATTGATTTATCTGAAGAGGAGGTACGGAGTGGATAATAAAAAAGCAGGCAGCTAAGCTATATTCTTGGATTTGCATCTGGGGCTCTGTCACGTTTTAAAGTGAATTAGTTAACCTCTTTGGGCCTTGGTTGCCTCATCCGTGAAGTGGATATAGCAATCACACTTCATACGTTGGTGAAGACAACGGATGAGTTAATATATTTAATGCACTTAGAACACGGCCTGGCCCGTAGTGAGCGTGTAAGTGATAGTCCGACGGAGAGACAAGCAGGTGTGATGGAAATACATACGAGGAGCAGAGCATTTTGTCATGTGGATGTCACTCTTTGGGCTTCCTCCCAGAGAGTGACATCTCAGTTGAGATCAAAAGGGAGGAGGGGCTAGCGGGTGGGCGGGCTGTTTGGAGCCTGGGGAAAGAGGGGGGATACGTGTAAAGATGGAGACAGGAGTGATGTTGGCACACATCCCCTCAAATTATTTAATGTTCTCATGTTGCCTGATTCATTTGGCAAGAAACACAGGTTCACAAGTTTGCTGCCTTCACCAGATGACAGATTATCATTTCTCCAACACCTCTTCTGTGAATTGTCCCTGATAGATTCGGTTAGCTGCTCTCCTTGCTGTGTTTCCAAATCCCTTAGTGACACCAGTCACGTGACACTGTACTTGTTTACTTGTCTGTCTCCCCAGTCAGGCTGCCAGCCTCAGAACGGCTGGGTTTGCTTCTTTCTCTTCTCTCCCGGTGTTCCTAACATCTAGAGCAAGATCTGCTTTATAAGAGGTGCTCAGAGAAAGCGGGCTAAACAAATAGTGTGGCTTGGGACAGAGCAGGGACTCACTCCGAAGTGCCCCTTTTTCTCATCTCGTAGCCCTTCCTCAGAGACCACTTTTAGTTTTTCTACTTCCAAATGTTCTATGCTTTTCAGATAGAGAATTATAACAACTGCAAACATGTGGGCACAACTTCTCCCTCCAAAATTAAGCAGCTAATTTTTTGCTGCAATAAGGTAAGCATTATGAAAGAAAAACAATGAACAAAATATACTTAATATCCACAGATGTCAAAATCCTGAGGAGCTAGCCATATGTGAGGAAATTTTCACTATATGGCTACAATGCTAAGTAAACCCCATGCTGAAGCCTCTTGCTAACTTTGACATCAAATCAGCAATCATTCCCTCAGCATTTCTTAGATTATCTCAATTAATTTCCATTTATGCATTTTCCAAGGGCCTGTGGAAGAAGTCCATGGACAACTCACTAGTGAGCATTTATCTTCTTGGTCCTTCTCTTTCCTCCCTCTTCTTGAGGCTGAAGTTTGGGAGTTTCAACATGCATAACACTGCTAGCCAAAGGACATTTTTCTTCTCACTCAGAACCACTCAGCGTCTTTACACAGTTCCCAGAGAGATCATCTGAAGTGCAGAGACATTCCTAATGCATAATTTCAAAGGCAATTTCCACATCATAAATACCAGATCTTGTGAAATGGAAGCAAGACACATATTTGGCTTGTTGACTTATTGCACATGCACTGAATCAGGACAGGAAAAGACCCTCTAAGGTCTTTGAAGGGGAGGCTTGGAGACAGGAAAGTCACATTGTCATTGCACATGTGGAGGATGCCTCAGACCTGCTGTGCCCATGGCCTTGAAGAATGCATTGAGCTCCATGACATACATTACTGATTACTGATTCATGTATTTACTCAACAAGGATTTACCAAGTGTGCATTCTGTGCCAGACATTGAGGATAGAGCATGTACAGGATAGATAAGGGCTCTGTCCTCATGGAATTTACATTATCATGGGGAGAGACAGACAACAAGCAAATATGGAGATAAACAAGATAATCCCAGATAGTGGCAACTGCTCTCAGGCCCACAGGGAAATAGTATAGAGAATGATTAGGCTCGGGAGGTCAGGGGAGCATCTCTGTGGAGATGACATTTTAGTTGAGGTAAAATGTTGAGAAGAACATATGAAGACCTGGGCAGGAGGAGAACATTCCTGGCAGAAGTTGGTGACAGATCAAGGGCCAGCTCTGTGGTTTCCCTATTTCTGCAAGACTCACCAGTCACACTAAAGAAGAAGGAGAAGGAGGAGGAGGGAAGGAGGGAGGAAGGGAGGAAGAGAGGAAGGAAGAAAGGAAGGAAGGAAGAAAAATGGATAACTCGGCCATTTCCAGATGACCTAGGGCCTCTGTGTGACACAAGTGAGGTGGCACCATGCACATCATATCTTCCTCCTTTCAGTAGAGATGGCAGAGCAAAAGGTGTGAGACGGGAAAGCCACCCCACTAGAAGGCAGAAAAGAGGGCTGTTGTGGCTGGAGCAGAGCAAAGAAGAGGAAGAGGAGTGTGATTTGATTGTTCCTGTTAGGACATAGCGCGTAATAAAACTAGCTGACATTGCTACGTCTGATTCTTTAGAGTCCGTTATCATATTTGTCACCAAAGCTCTGCAAAGTAAGTGCTATTATGTCCTACTTTTGTAGATGAGGAAACTGAAGCTTAGCAGAGCTAAGTAATTGGCCCAAAGTCACATAGCTGACAAGTGGTGGAGTCAAGTCCACGTGTGTCCCTTCCAGAACCCAGACTCGTAAGTGTTAGGTCATACTTAGCTTTTGAGAGGGGCTGGCTCCCTACCATCCAGAGGAGCCTGATGGACAAGTGAACATCACCAGAGATCTGGTTGTTTCCATTTTCCCTCTGGCCCTTCTAGAAGAGGAAAAAGAAGCAAACTGGTTTTTTAGCGTGCCTTTTCCTTGTCAATGGAAAGAACGAAAGGTTCTCCAAAGACCTACAACAACAAAATAAGAAGTAGAATTTAGGGGGCAAAAATGGTAAGACCATAAAGAAGCTATTGAGAATCATAGAAATAGTAAAAGTCCTACTCGCCCTTTTATTCTGAGTTTCTGGAGGTTCTTTTCTTCTCTTAGAAGGACTTTCCCTTAAGCTAATCCTCTTAGTCTTGAAGCATAAGAATGCGTCAGGATGGATAACCCTTCCTGATGCTTTGTTTTACCATCTCTGAACTCCCTCAGGAACGGCTACAGTGACATCAACTATGAGACACTTCATTCAACTAGGAAACTATGCTCAGAGAAAATATAAAATTCTCTATATATGATCCTGCATAGTGAAATTCATGTCACTTCACTAAAAGTCATGGTGTGACGGGAAAGAACTCCCATCTGATCATTGAAAGAGCTGATTCTTCTCTGTGTCATTTATTCATCCATTTTTTTGGATGATGTGGGACCTTATCTTGGGATCCCCAGCGCTCCTCAACCCCAAGGTTTCTTTTTATTTAAACAGAGTTTCAATTACAAGAAAAGACCACATTCTGGTCTCCTAGAGCATGTGGACTGTGTACCAAGCCTAACCTCATAGTAGAAGGATCTGGAGATCTCTGGTGGGGCCTGGAACAAGAAAACAACAAGAAGGTGCCTTGATAAAGCTCGATAATTACTCATTCATATTAAACCTCTGAAGAAAGGAAAGGATTTCAGATAACTGAAAGGCTGGCCAAACTCTGCCCTTGACTTAGGATAAAGGCATTCTGCTGGTAGCCCTTTTTCCTGTAGTGCTTTTGCCCCCACAAAGGGGAAAGTGAACTTCAAAGAGCCGTGTGCAAGAATTTTATCAGGAGGAAATGCCATAGAATGTGCTTCTTCTCTTCTTACATTTGTAATCACTAATCATGCATGTTTTCATTAGAGGTCCTCTTCGCTTAACTTACCAGAGCTACAGGAACATTAAGAAACAGAAATGAAAACTTAATTAAACTCCTTCCAACAACATATATGAGATTGAGTTTAACCATAGTCTGATTCTAGAGCAAGTGAAATATTTTATTTTATTTTTAATTTTATTTTATTTTTACAGTGTTCAAAGATTCATTGTTCATGTACCACACCCAGTGCTTCATGCAATATATGCCCTCCTCAATAGCCTGGTGGTGGGTATTGAAAAATTTTATTTTAATTCAAGATAAATATACTTTCTTACATGAGTAAACTACTTTACCTAGAAAGTATTTTCTGCCTTCAAACATTGATTGACTTAAAATGATTTTTTTTCTATTTATGCAGCACATTTTACTCATTTCCCCAGAATGCCTCAAATGTAACCGGAAATTCTCAATTGAAAGGGAAAGCTAAAAATGAGTCCTAATGCCAGAGTGATGTGCTTTCTGAAACTGCAAAACTGGACACATATTTATATTTACATAAATTATATAAACTAACTCGTTTAGTTTTCATAGCTACTCTATGGCATGAGGTTCTTGAACCCATTTTATGGATGAGGACACAGAGGCCAGGTGGATTCCATAATTTTCCCAAGGTCCCACAGCCTGTAAGTGGTAGAGCGAGGATTTCGGGGAAGGCAGTCTGGCTCTAGAACCTAGCCAGTGTCACTATTCTAAGTGGCTTCTCAACGTCATGCTTTCTCTGTTCTACCACCAAAATATTTGACACCGTTCCTCTCCTAGAATATCCGGAGTGTACTGACCACGCTACTGAAATCCCCACTTTAAAGTAACTGTTACCATAAATTAGCTGTTCTTTTTTTTTTTTTTGTTGAAACATTTTTTATTCTACAAAAGTAATACACTTTTATACAAATGTGTGTTTATCAAATAAGGAAGGTGTGTTAAACACAAAAAACAAGGGCCACAGCTTTTTTTTTTTTCTTCACAGCCTGACTTTTAAAGGATTTTACAGGTGATGGATTCGATGGCTCATTTTATCTATGTATTATTATTTATTCCCAGTGATAATCTGACGACCTTGTTGCCCTACAGCCCTTCCTTCCCCCCGTCCTCCACCAGTGTTCCTCCCTGGCGGGACTGCTCTCTGCAGACACCTGAGATTCCCTGCTGGTGCACCGACTGGCCGTGGTCTCTTTCTCACCCTTATCTTGGAAGGTTCCTGAAAACTGAAGGCCACAGGAGTGTTTGCTACACTGTGGATGCTTCCTTACCACGTAGAGACAAAAACCAAAGAGAGCGGCACATATGATAAGACTGTATCCAAGGACCAAACCTATCTAAGCAGACGGAATTTCCTTTTGATTGACATTTTGATGAATTTGCAGGAAAGTTTTGATATTTTAGAGCTCTTCAGAAGACATCTCATAGATAATCTAATCCAAAAACCATTATTTTACAGACAAGAAAACACACACCCAAAGAAATGCCGAGGAGGGAACACATACTTTGGCATCAGACAGACAAAAGTTTGAATCCTGGCTCCGCATGCAAGTGGCTGGCTGTGCAGTCTTGTCTATTTCCCTGAAGTCTTCTGAGCCTCAGTTTTCTGTAAAACGGTGAGGATTGTTAACATTCACGCCACCGCCGCCACTATCACTCTCTCTAATCTAAATCCCCATAATCCCTTGCGTGGTTTCGGAAGAGCCTCCTGGTTTTTACTCCTTGTAATCTGTTCTCCACTCAGCTGCCAAAGTGGACTTTCCTAAAACGTAAATCAGATCAGCCTTTCTTTTCACTAGTTCTAGGATAAAATCCCACAAAGCCTAGCATGAGCTGCCCCCTGCCTTTCTGGGCTTCGCTTCTCTTTGTGGCTGCCCGCCAGCCACACAGACTTCTGTTCTCTTCCTGGAACATGCAAAGCTCTTTCTGGCTTGAGAGGCTCTGCCTTAGCTGCTCCCGCGTCTGGGGCACTGCCTGTGTGGTAGTTCTTCCCCCGGATAGCTCCAGTAACCCCCCCTCTCCATACAAAAAGGCCCACATGTTGGCCTTTAGATATTGTATAAACCCTTTCACATTTTCCCCCACAGCATTTATCGTTATCTGTAATTATCTGGCATTTATTCATTTATATTTATATTTACGATTTTATTTTATTTTATTGTTTGTTACACTTGGTTAAAGTTGCATTTAATGTTTTGTTGAAAACTGCAAGTGTTGATATATTTGGAAATATGGAAATAGTACAGAAGTACAAGAAATGAAACATGCAAGTCCTCTTTACTGCCCAGCAGTAACCAAGGTTAACAGTTTCGTGTCTATATGTCAAGACTAACTACCCACATAAACATAGTCACAAACACACACAGGTTTTTATTTAACCGAAATGCAATTTTACTATACATACTGTTTCCACTTTGTTTTCTTTTCTTTTTTTTTCTACTGCTTAGCTTATCTGTACATGTAGATCTATGCAATTTTTTTTAACATCTTAAGCATATTGTTTCACTAGATCATGATTTATTTAAACCATTCCCTTACTGATGGATACTGGGCTGTTTGTTCCTTTTGTGCTTTTACCAACAATGCTGCAGAGAACATCCATGTACACATATATCTGTGTCTGGGCCACAAAGCAATCTAGAGGAGAGAGAATAACAGGATTTTTGGGTAGAGAAAAATAGGAATTTTAAATTTGAAGAGATATTGTCAAATTGCCTTTTTGTGTAATTACCTTGCTTTTAAAGGAGAATGGATTAAGCTTAAATTATTTGTATCTCTTCCCAAAATACAAGATCCTTGTGAACAAAGCACTTATATTACCAGAGCAGCTTCTGACACACAGGAACACTTCTCAAATGATAGATTTTTTTTTTTTTTTAAGATTTTATTTATTTATTTGACAGAGAGAGGCATAGCGAGAGAGGGAACATAAGCAGGGGAAGCGGCAGTCGGAGCGGGAGAAGCAGACTTCCCATTGAGCAGGGAGCCCAATGTGGGGCTCGATCCCAGGACCCTGGGATCATGACCTGAACTGAACGCAGACACTTAACGGCTGAGCCACCCAGGTGCCCCAGTAGATATTTTTATTAGTAACAATACTAGCACACCTACTCATTTGCTGTAAAATCACAGAGGGTAACAACTTGTTGCCATGGATTTTCCTTGGGGCTTGCAGAGTCAGATTCTAGGCTTTTTTTATGTCCCTGGAGCTGGGTAGACAAGCGCAGGGTGGAGAGGGGGAAATGCTGGACCAGAAGATAGAAGAAAGTAGGCTGAAGAAGTCTGATGGGCAGAGCCAGGGCCCAGGGGGTCAACGGCAGTAATGTGAGTACTGCCAGGGTCTGGAGTCAGAATTGTGCTCAAACACTGCCTCATCCCCAACTCTGCCCCAGGGAGTTAGATGTGCAGAGGACACCATAGGATGGGGAATGCTGGGTATTACCGTCTGGGGCTCTCAGGTACCAGGTACTTTTGACTTTGGCTAGAAGAAGGTACAAGCATCTGCTTCAGGCCACGTTAGACCCTGAGGTTCCATCACCAAATCAACCATGAAACTTGTCAAGAAAGTAAGAATTCAGAGGAGGAGTCCCAAAATAGCACATTCACAGAATAAAAGAGCTTTTGAATTACCCTCTAGAGCTTTGATGACCCAATTGCAGGTCCTTACTCAAGCCTGAACTCTTCCTGCTCAAGGCAGGTCTGAGAAAGTAGTAAAGGCCAGGAAGAACTTCTCAACGCAGGGCAAGGCTGGCAACACCAGGATCCCGAGGTGGGCAGCAAGGAGGTGCTGTGTTGGCAGGAGGGTGGCCTCTTCCACACCTTTAGGTTGGACACATTTCCCCCAAGCCCAGTTTTATGGAGATACAATTGACATATAATACCGTCTAAGTTTAAGGTGTAGAGCATGATGATTTGATATATGTATGTATTGCAAAATGATTGCCACAGTACATCTAGTTGTATTTACCACACATAGTTACAAGTTGTGTGTGTGTGTGTGTGTACGTGTGTGTGTGATGAGAACTTTGAAGATTTACTCTCTTAGCAACTTTCAAATATGCACTACATCGTGATGACTCTAGTCATCGTGTTGTACGTTACATCCCAGAACTTCTTTATCTTATAACTGGAAGTTTGTACGCTTTGACTACCTTCACCCATTTTGCCCACCCACCATCCTCCATCTCCAGCAATCACTAATCTGTTTTCTGTATTTATGACTTCATTTTATTTTGTTTAGATTTCACATATAAATGAGATTACATCATATTTTTCTTTCTCGGTCTGACTTATTTCAATTAGCATAATGCTTTCACGGTCCATCCATGTTGTTGCAAATGGCAAGCTTTCCATTCTTTTTTTTTTTTTTTAAGACTTTATTTATTTATTTGTCAGAGAGATCACAAGTAGGCAGAGAGGCAGGCAGAGAGAGAGGGGGAAGCAGGCTCCCCGCTGAGCAGAGAGCCCGATGCGGGGCTCGATCCCAGGACCCTGAGATCATGACCTGAGCCGAAGGCAGAGGCTTTAACCCACTGAGCCACCCAGGCGCCCCTTGAGATTTCCATCCTTTTTTTATGACTCTGTGTGTGTGTGTGTATGCAGCCGTAAATATTTATATTTATATCAATCTTTATATAAATTTACATCAATTTTATATAAATTTTATATCGACTATATCAATTTATATCAACGTTTTATTTATCCATTCATCTGTTGATGGACACTTAGGTGGTTTCCATACTTTGACTATTGTAAATAATGCTGCCGTTATCACGAATTTGTGGACATCTCTTTGGGATAGTGATTCATTGAAATATATACCCGTGTATATACCCATAAGTGGGATTTCTGGATACTTTGGTATTTTTGTTTTTCATTTTTTGAGCAACATCTGTACTGTCTCCCATAGTGCCTGTACCAATTTACATTCTCACCAACGGTGCACATCCTCACCAGCATTTGTTGGCTCTTAATTTTTGATGACAAATTCATCTCACTACTCTTAATAATTAAACTCATTTCTTGTGCTCTTTCTGATCACTATCAGTAAAGAGGATATAGACTTAACATCAGATATAATTATTTCTGATCAGGAGCTCAGAGGGCAAAGGCTTCTCTCCTCCCTCCTCCCTCACCTTGCATTATCCCAATTATTCCCACCTTGTTTAATCAAATGAATTTTGAGCAGAGAATTAGAGAAGGGACATTCTGTTGTGGAACATGAGTTGCCATATTCTACTTTCAATTTCAGATGAGGTCAGTACTACAAATGGGGATCCACCAAGGCTGACCTGGGCTTAGACCTTCCTGAATCCATTAGGATCGTGATTTAGGAGGGCACTAGGAATTGACACGTAAAGTCACCTACGGATGGTAGTGGAACAAGACGAAAGCAAATAAACACACAGGAGTTCAGTGGCAACACTGGGGAAGGAGCATCTGGGCAGTATCTGGGACCAGAAAGGGGGGAGATGCTTAGGGAAAAATTCACCTGTGACCTCCTTTTTAAGTGGAATCCAAAGGAGAACAGGCTAGGTGGAGAAGGGGAAGTGTGGAGGCATGTCAGCCTGGCAAATGGGAGAGAACTATGGAGCAAGTGATTTCTGCTGTAATCCTAGCTCTGCCGTCTTTCATCTTGGTCCTCACTTTGCGAAGAGATGTCAGTAACCTCTATGATATCCAGAGCTTTGAATTGTTCTTGAATCTCTCTTCTCTCTGTTGAAATGTAACTGCCTTGAGTCTCATTCCCTCAGAGACCTCGTTGTTGCTAGAGGACAACACATGCTACTGGGCTGTCAAAAATCTACCAAACATAAAATATTTCAGACTATTACCCCTCTCCCTCACACATACAAAGAATGCCCAAGCCTTTGGAAGACTCACAGATGAGAGACCAAGGTCAGGGATTCCATTGGTCATGACACGCCAGTGAGAAGATAGATTTTAATAGGCAGGCTTATTTGTGTTTCTCTATTAACAAAGTGAGCTCTCAGTAAGACTTACAGTGGCAGCTAACAGTTTGAACACCTAGTACTAGGCACTCTAGTAGTCAAATAGTCAAAACAACTTTTATTCACATTTTCCTATGACAAAAACAGAGGCTCAGAGAAGTTAACCAGACTCACACAGTTAATAAGTGGTCATGCCAGGGTTTTAATCCAGATCATTTGGCTGTCTCTTTGTCTCTTGTGGAGGACGCCAAAAATACTTCCTCCCAGGCTGGACCAGAAGTGCTCAAGTGCTTGTTGCTCTTGATTCAAGTAAAGATTTTAGGTTAAGAGCAAACCTAATTTTAGTAACATCTTTAATTTCTGGAGAGCTAACAGAGGAAATGGGGGGCTTTATCTCAAGGCTAACCCAGTTTTCTACATCTAAAATCCAAAAGGCTTGATGTATCCAAGACCACATAAGGATATCTTGGATGTACTCTTGAGTGTTTCTATCTAGCTTAATGTCAGTTTCAGAAGAGATAATTCCCAAATAGCTTCAAAATAAAAATTCTCTTGCCTTTCTAGTGAGAACATTTCAGTTGGAGTTAGTTCACCTTAGAATCACATCACTTCTCAAGTACTTCGATGTGACTTTCCAATACCATCTCTTCAGTCCTGTTTCATTTCTTTTTATCTAGATAATGTTGGCCGTAGCTCCCTGATACTTTCATCTCTAAGGTGAAAAATAAGACAAGTAAAAAAAATCACTCTGTAGTTTACCAGCTTTTCTCCAAGTTTGTTGCTCAGCAAAATTCACATTCTACAAATCTCATTTCCTCACTAGTTGGGTTTTTTTTTTTTTTTTTAATGTTTGGTTTTAATTTAGGGGGGAGAGGGAGAGGCATTTTTCAAAATTGTGAAATACAGGGACCTCTCTGTACTATTTTTGCAACTCCCTCTGAATCTATAACCATTTCAAAATGATTTTTTAAAAACTTGTGAAATGCACACATAATAAAGGAATATGTATGGCTTAAAGTGAACACCCATGAGCCTGCCACCCTGCTTAAAAAATACAATATCCCCAGTGCATTGGACGCCCACCTCCCACGGTACCATGTTCTCTTTTCCAGTTGTATTCACTTGTTTCTTCCCCAGAAGGTACCACCTTCCTGACTTTTATGTTTACCATATTTTTTTCTTTACTGACTTACCGAAAATGTTCATATCTCTACATAATTTTGCATGTTTATTAGCTTATATCAATGGAATTATTCTGCATTGTATGAACTTTTCTAGGGTTTTTTTTATTCCTGAGATTTATCCATTTTATTGATGTAATTGGGGAGGTTATCACGGGGACATGTTTCACCATCCCCACAGCAAGAGCTGTTTTCAAGGACCTGTTCTTGAGAGAGTAAGGTGTCGTTACGCCCATCTGTATGGTACATGAGACTGAATCCCATTAAGGCCTCTACGTAAACTTTTAAGATTCTGGTGGGAGAGTGTGGAGATCTACTTGCCTTGTGGTTGCTCAAGGCAAGTCTCCTATATAAGTTCCCTTGCTTGTTAAATTTTCTTCCCACTGACCTGGAGTGTTCAGCTTCTTTCTTTGGTCACTCCTTGCCCTCCATGAACACGGGCCAGTTTGTGAACTGTCCTTTCTTTTCACTGCTGTATGCTATTCCAATTGTACGATTATTCTATGGTTCAGCTGATCTGTTTATGATTGGCTGGGTTGTTCCCATTGTTTGCAGTGTGCTTTAAATATTCTTGTACACATTTTTGAATGCACACAGAATTTTCTCTAATGCATTTAACTAGAGTAGAATTAGTGGATCATAACATAAGCATATATTCTACTTTGGCAGGTGATACCAAATGGAAATTCAAAGAGTTGTACCCATTTGCTCTCCCCCCAGTACTGGATGGGAGCTTCCCTTGTCCTACAACCTCACCAACACTTGATATTGTCACACTGATTTTTACTCTGTCTGAGGCCTGTGTAATGATGTCTTGTTTTTGTTCTAATATATATTCATCTGCTTACTAACAAAGTTGAGCATCTTTTCAAGAATTTATTGGCTATTTGAGTTTCTCTAATTGAGTGCTCATTTAAGTCTTTTATCCATTTTTTCTACTGGGTTTTTCTACTGGGTTTTTGCCCCTTACTGATTTGAAAGGTTTCTTTTTGTATGGCTTGAATATTAGTAAATTATTGATTATACATGTTGTAAAAATTTTCTCTGTTTATAGCTTACCTTTCATCCTCTTTATGGTATTCTTTCAAGAATAGATGCTATTAATTTTAATGTTAAATTTTCTATTCTTACCCTATTTGTGCTTTTATATCTCAAGAAATCCTCACAACATGAGGTTGTGAAAATATTTTCCTATATTATCTTCTGAAAAGTCTATAGTTTTGTTTTTCACGGGTGTATCTTCAATCCACATAGAATTGACTTTTGTGGATAATAGAAAGTAGAGGTCAAGTTTCACTTTTTCTTCTGTGGATAAACAGTTGCCCTAGTACCTCTCTTGGAAAAGTTGAAAAGTCTGCCCTGTCCTCATTGCTTTGACTTCTGTCATAGGTTAAGTATACATCTACGTGTGGGTCTGACTCTGGGCTCTTGAGTGTGTCCCATCAATTTTTTCTATTCCTGTGCTAATTCAACAGTGTCTTAATTACTGTAACTTTATAATACATCTTGAATGACAGTTTCCTCACCTTTGTTCATCTTTGAATGATTTGCCTTTCTTGGCCTTTTAAATTATTAGAATCAGATTATCAAGTTCTATTTAAACTATTTAGGAGAATTGATGTGCTTTTGATTATTGAGTTTTGTAATCCAGTCCTTGAATTTGGTCATCTCTTTATTTATTTGAGGATTCTTTAGTGTCTGTAATGGACAGGATAGGCCAGGTTATGTTGTGGTTATCGCCAACCTGCCAAGCTCAGTGACTTAACACAAGATTTATTTCTTGCCTTTGCTACATGTCCATTGTAGGTCAGCTGGGCATCTGCTCTGTGTCATCCTTACCCAGGAACCTGGGGTGATGAAGCATCAACACCTGGTTGTAGGGGTGGTGGGAAAGAAAGATCGCTGAATAGCGTGCTGGTTCTTAAAGGTTCCACTCATCTTTCTTCATTCGAACCAAGTCATGTTGGTCACACCAGGAGCAGGAAAGTATATAGGATGGAAGAAAACCAAACATAATTGTGAACACCAAAACATCTTTCAATCAAGAAACTTTTATAATTTTCTCTGTAACTATCTTGTTATATTTATTCATAGATGTTTCATATGTTTGATGACATTGTAAATGGTTACAACATTTACTTTCTATTTGCTCCTGGCATACGAAATGCAATTTATTTCAGTATGCTGATTTTTGTTCATCAACTTTGCTAAACTGTCTTATTAATTTTAATAATTTATCTGTAGTTTATTTAGGATTTTCCATGTATTGGATCAATAATTTGTGAGTGTAACACTTTGTTTCTTTCTTTCTATTTCTATGCCTGTTATTTTCTTTTCTTGTCTAACTGTTCTAGCTAGAATCTCTAATACCATGTTGAAAAAAAATAATGATAGCAGGCATCATTGTCTTCTTCCAAATCTCAAAGACAAAGCTTTTCATTTTTCATCATTTAGTATGAAGCTTCTTGAAGTTTTGTTTTGTTTTTGGTAGAAACTCCTTTAATAGATTTCCTACTATACCTAGTTTTTTCTTTTCCTGTTGTTTTTTACATCCCCATGACTTATTTATTTTATAATTGGAAATTTGAACCTTTTAATCCCCTTCATCCATTTCTCCTGCCCACCACCCCGCCCCCATCCCCTGCTTCTGGCAGCCACCATTCTGTTCTCTGTATCCATTGGCATAGACCAATTTATGGATGGTGGGACTAAGGATAAATGACTTGTCCACGGCCATACAACTGTTAAGTGCCAAAGCCAGGCATCAACCCAAGCCTGTTTGGCTCCCCCAAACCTTGAACTTAACATCTGTATTATACTGTCTGTCACCCCTCAGCTCACACACAACGAACAGTATGGGGTCCCATTCCATGGATGGCTCAATTCCAACTCCAAATCTTCTGATTTGGACAGAAGCTCCCAGGTAATCGGTTTTTGTTTCTTTTGAGCCTTAACTCTAGACTCAGTTTTGACTAGAACTTAAAAATGGAATAGTCAGGAGTAGACAAGACTGGTTAGTTGGAGAGCCGGACCTCTCTAGAGCCATACCCTCTATCTGGTAGACGCTAAGAAGTAGCGACAGCAGTGAACAGACAGTCTGAACCTTTCAGGTTTACGTTTGGATTTAATTTCCTGTTACTAAGCTTCTTTTATGCGGCAGGTAATTTCACGCTTAATACCTTTTTTTCTTTTACCTGTAATAGACATTATACCATAGATATTTGCGTGTGATGAGGGTGTGTGTAGGCGGAGCATACGGTGGTTGGTAGGTGTCCTAGATTTCAGTCAGTTTGAAAATTAGTTCAATCATTAGCCATCAACTCTGTTTGGGTGTTTAAGAGATCTTTTAACAGGAAAGAAGTAGTTGGGATTGGCAACCCTGTGTGCCCTTTTTCCTTAGAACATTTGTAGTAATAGTACTGGAGTTCTCTACCTTTCCCATATTTGCTGTGTGGGTTTTATCTAATGATGCTGGACATCAGGGAGGGGACTGTGATTCTGAGTGTTTGTCCCCTCATTTTAAGAAGTTGGAGTGCCTTGACCCTAGTGGGAGATGATTTATTTTCTCCACCCTCAAAAGAGACCTCTGAGGATAGCCCTCTCCTCCTCCTGCCCCGGGATGAGCTATTCGAATCTGTGGTGAGAGTTACATATAGAAACTCAATCATGTCATCTCCCCTCTCATCCCTCAGATGCTTTCCATGAGAAGTAGGTCATTGTAGAGACTGTGAGATAGGCAGTGGTGGGGCTAACCCAGGAGGGGCTGCAGAAAATAAATAAGAGCATAAGTCTTAAACACCTGGGCTAGAGATAACGCATTGTATGTTCTCTGAATTATTGGTGGGAATCATGAGATGAGTAAAATTTCTGAGGATTCTTTTTACCAGGTTGGTGTCTGTATTCAATACATTATTCCATAATCTCAAGTCAAAGCTGTCATGGCACATATTTGTGTGTGTGTGTGTGTGTGTGTGTATGGAAGAGAGACAGAGAACACATGTTCCTATGATAATACATGAATGGATTTAAAGAGAATTTCAACCAATCAGGGATATCTTAATCTACTTCTGTCATAGATCATTTTTTATACCAATGTTAGAGATAACTAAAGAACAAAGGCCAAGATTTCTCTAATGAGATGTATCTCTCCAAATCTTGCTTCTCAGAAGAGTCATTGGTGAACTTGCATTAGTAAATGAGTAGATGTCTCCCACAGGTGGCAGCGTGGATCTGGGTGGATCCAGACCCACAGAGTTCTGAAAGGATGTAGGATCTTCTTGTAATTTCACAGTAGAAATCGTTCCTGAAGGTGTCCCACTCTAAAGGCAGGACAAATAGGCATATCGTTAGGAACAGATATACTGGACGGGGCTCATCCTCATCTCTCCATGCTGGGCCAATGTCCTAACACACGGCTTATAATCAACATTAAAGGGAATGTACCTCTGAGCTGCCTTGGCCCTCAACATGTCCTTCTGAAAGTTATCCTCTTATCTGTTCAAAGTAGTTGAGTTGTACATCCTTTTGATTAGTGAGTGAGAATTTGCATGAGATACAGCTGGAAGGAGAAATCAGGTCTGAATCTTAAGAGGTCTTCAGTGTCTACTTGAGAGTCATTGTAGGATCTGGAGAAAAGGGGCAGTTGATCACAGTGCACCTTAGGAAGCTTAATGTGGCATAGACACAAGGGGAAATTGGAGATGGAGAGCCTAGCTAGGGTGCTATTAGAGTAACCGAGGGAGAGGATTAAAAGGGCTTCAATTGGACCAATGGGAATAAGAGAGTAAATATGAGAAATATTAAGAAATAGAAGAGGCAGAAGTTGGAGAGGTGGGGAGTGTAGTGGACCCAGTATTTAATTTCTATTTTATTTCTTCCCAGTGAATTCCCAGTTTGGAATGTACCTCTCCTCCACATAATCCTGGACTTCAGGGGGAAGGAAGCTGACTCCATCCATCCCAGGCACCAGTGAGTAGATCCTGATTAACCTATAATTATTTGCCAGGGGTTGGTTTAGAAGTGGGCCTGAGTCCAGGTCTATCCAGAGTGGTCTGAGGTAAGCTGTCCTCGGGCTGTGGAAAATGTTGCATCTGCTTGTAAGAAGAAAACACCATTAGACGTGTCCCACTTTCTTTCTCTGGATGTTGTCGTGTTCGGATGTGGCTCTGAATCTGCGGGTTGCCATCTTGTTATCAGGCAAAGCACAGAGGAGGGCAGAGCCAAGGGAAGTCGGAGAAGCGAAGGTGGAGCCTTGAAGATGACTCTTTGAATTTCTTGTTATGTGTGATAATACATTTCCCTGTTGTTGAAGTTCCCCAGAGTCAGGATTTTCTGTGGCTGGCAGCTGAAGCCATCCTGATGCAGTAAGAGAGATGAGAAGTTTAGAGCGAGGATAAGGTTTACCCCTAGAGACTGGGAGAATGGTGATTCCTTCATCTCGTGGTGGATGGTTCTTGGACTAGATTCTGTCAGATCTGGGCACAAATTGCTGTTCTTCTGCTTTTATCTGCGACTTTGGAGAAACTGCCTAACTCCTCTTAGCATGTTTTCTCTATTCCGGAAGTATAATAATTATGCATGTCCTCACAGGGTTATTATGAAGACTTAGTGACATCATGCACATGAATGCCTGTCACCAGTAGGTGCTCAGTAAATTTTGGTTTCCTACTTCCCTAATTCCACATCTGCCATGTGGTTCTAGAAGAGTAGTTTCTTCCTCGACCAAACCTACCAGTCTGCTGTCGTGGACCCCAGCGCCCCTTACACAGTGCTCACACAAAATAAGTGAGCAGTGAGGATTGAACTGAAATGAACCAGAGGTCAGGGAGCAGGAAGGATGAAGTTCATGGTTTTAGCAGGGAGAGGATCAGTGGGCTAGGCTAGGAGTAGTGCTGAGCACAGTTTTGCAAACGATTAGTTTAACAGGATGGTAAATATCAAATGATGGATAATAACCAGGTTTCAAAAGGCCGAAGTGGAGTCAACCACCTGTTTTTTTTTTTTTTCTGTTATGACAGCAGCGTGTTTGAGTGGTTTTAATATTAATTTCAGTTTTAAGTGGCATTGGGAGGCATACAGAGGGAGCCAAGGGAGTGCTAAACCTCAGTATTTTTTAGTTGGTACAATAAGGGATTAAGAGACTTGGGATTTGAGTTCTGTCTAATAACCTCTCAATCTGCCAACTTAATGAAAAGCAAACTCATTTAATTGTTTAACATCACGTAAGAAAAAAAAAGTTAATGTCCTTTTTCAGTTGGATGGGCAGCTTTGGCATCGCACAGAATCAACCTCAGTCCCCTTCTGCTGCAGAAACGCAGTCTGAAGCCCTAAATGACACGTGGCAGGTCGACACCTGGGGACCAGGGGAGAGGATTTCCATGTGGCAGGAAGCAGGGACCTGGGGAGGCCTTGCATTTGTGTTTGTGGTTAAAGTCCTCGTGTTCAGACTTTTCATGGCCCGTCTCAATGCCCGGAGGGGCCGCAGTACATATATTATACATCCATTGCAACTGCAATAAATATAAATGGACCTCATTTGCTCATGACTTGGATGTAGAATGTCTGGATGTAGAAGGACAGATTGAATACTAAAACAAATTAAATGACAATTTCAAACGCTGTAATCATATTTCCTGGTTACAAGGGCTTGGGTGGTTTTTCTGCCAACTGAATAATTCTCATTGGAAAAACACAGATGTATGTTGGCAGGTCCTGTGCTATCCCAAACATACTGTGAGAAACTCAAATATAGTTATTTAAATTACCGGATGAAAGCACGAGTCCTCACCCAGCTCAGCTGTTGTAAATGCTTACAAGACCAGAGCGCTTGGCTCAGGCCTTGGATGGCAATTAGAGATGGAGGTGAGAGGAGATTTAGAGGAGTTAAAGATCTGGGAAGCTGGGCATACGTGTCATTGCTTCTTCCCTTCTCTTCTCTCCTCATCTCTGTAGTAATAAAAAGAGATGTTGGGTAATTTCTACCCTGGGATGGGGCCTGGTGTCTTCACAAAACCATGGCAAGCCCCCAAAGCAATCCTTTTTTTGCAGAGACCAAGAAACCTCCCACTTCTGACAGGAACTGTAGTTACCATTTATCCAGCGTTTGCTAAGTACTAGTCATTGTGCTTTATCTCATCTAATCCTGAAAAACCCTGGGATGGGCGACTGGCTGTCACCAATGTCACAGACAAGGAAGCAAAGCTGAAGAGATGTGAAGTCGCTGGTCCAGCAGGACATGGCCACTTAAGTGGCAGAAAGGAGACTTGATCCCACACTCAGGTTTTTCTTAGGTTCCAAAGCCAACATTCTTAACCCTACACTAAATCGTCCTAAGCCTACGGCCAGTGAGGTTGTAGTGGCTGTTGGGAATTCCGCAGGGCTGGTAGACAGATAGTTGGGACAGGGCCATGTGGCTTCCTGAGTGAGAGTGCTGTAGTCCCGGGGTTAGCTTCATAAAAAGATTGCCTTTCATCCCTCACACGGGGATAACGAAATAATACGGACTGTGAAAACTTATCACCTGCTTGGCAAAAATCCCTACACAGTTAGCCAGAGGAAACCTTAGGTGGTTTGGACTTGAACGAGGCACAGGAAACAATCCCTAGCCTGTGTCCAGTGTGGGCTAGCTCTCGGCACAGCCCCGCTCATGCTCAAGACCCAGTGTATTTCCTTCCCAACCCTTGCTTTTCCTCTTGTCAGGCACTGTGTTGGGTTCTGTTCCTACCTAGACCACAGTGGCGAATATTTGGGTTCTTCCCTTCTGACAACTAATGATTTCCTTTTGCTCATTCTCAAATATATATATATATATATATATATATATAAAGAGAGAGAGATATCTTGCAGGAACCCTTTAATCATCTTAGATTGGGTCCTTTTGCCTTACACATGCTTCAGAAAAGAAGATTCTGTCATTTTCCTCATCTTCCATGCTGTGGTCAACATTCTTTCTGAATCCCAACCTCAGTTTGTCTTCCTGTGGTTTGAGCTCTTTCCTTCTTGTCCCTCTTGCATTCTTATTTGGAAACTGGGGTGGCTGGAAGAGATGGAAATGCTTTGAGAGTATACTGAATCCTGACCCGAGCTCAGCTTTGTAGAAGTTGACAGCCGCTCTGCTTATTAAAGAGAATATATTCCTTGTATGTCTATTTTTATATCCTTGGAGCATTGCTGGAAGGGAGGCGATCTCTCTCCAGAGACTGAACGACTTGGAAAATAACGGGCTTTCAAGCATTTCAGGTGCCTAGAAATTGCTCTCTTTTAGAAACAACCTTTATGCTTTTGAAACAGTTAATTGAATAGCGTTTACATTCATAACACTACAAGAAATCATCCAACCCCATGTGCAGTTGTGACAGCTGGAAAGTATTTTTCAGTCATCTTCAGGCATCAGACCTCATGGAACCTTCGTTGCCCCCTTCCCCTCTCCCTACAAGCCTATAAAATACATTTTCTTCTGCTGACACTGCAGCATGAACTCTCCATAGCAACTTATTCCCACACCACCTGTTAATAATGCCAAGAGTAATGTATTTAACTCCCTGCATACTGTGCCAAAATGTTTACACAATTCAGCTTATTTCAGACTTTAAAGAGCAGACATAAATCCTAAACTATCCGTGTCCCTTCCAAACACTCAGGGAGTTGGTTGCAACATTTTTGTGGGTAGAATTGGGCAGATTTTTCCCAACTATTTTTTAATAAAAAGTAAGGTCCTCCTTTGGGGCTACTTTGCTAACTGTTTGGGGGTACTCAGAAATGAACTGTTCTGCAGAACACTGTCAAATGTAAGAGTGCACCTTTTCAGTTAAATATCTGCCTTATTGGCCAGGTCCTTAAAGCAAGAACTTAACCTTCTAAATGAAAAATTTGTTAATATAAATTCCTACTGATGATTTTTATAATGCATCACCCAAATTAACGATAATAGGAATTATCATTTATTTTGTATTTTAGTGTTATAATTTCAATTTCTATTTATTACTCTTCTTATGAAAATTCTGTACTGTACTGATCAAAATCTACATTTTACACCGACAGACCTGAGACTCATACTAGGAAGCGGTCTGCCTAATATCATATGGCTAGTAGGAGATGGAGCTGGGATTTACACTCTGATCTGTTTGCTGTGAAGCGTAGACTTGACATTACATGAAAATTTTCTAAAATGGGTTTCTAGAAATATCTCACGAAGAGATATTAAGAGGCGTGTCTCTAAAAGACTGTCCTGTGGTTAAGGTACCTTTGAAAACTTGATGCTATAATCTTCTTTTTGGAAATGCACAACATACAAGTACACTTAAGGCTCTGACAAGTTCTGTAATAAAGAAACCTGCTTAGTTCTGTGCAACCTAGCAGTTTCCAAATTTACTTGAGCGTGATGCACTTTTTCCTGGGCACATCTCTTCGCACTCAGGGGAACATGGTCTGTGGAAGGAACACAGTGTTAGAGACACTGCACTCTGCCATCCTGCTTCCCAGTCAACATTGAATGCCCCAGGGGCCAGCTCCCCTAGCCTCTTCGCTTAGTTTCCAAATGCCTCTAAAGTGCCTCTAAAAAAGGATGTATATCAAACTGTATTATATATCTCTCAGCCATTCTTTACTCTTTCACTCAGGATCTCTCCCTCTGGGTGATACTTTAATCCAGCTTCCTAAAAGGGATATTTTTTCTACATCTTTTGAAACAAATAACAAAATAAGGCCTGGATTAAACAAAGCTCAGCTGGTTTATTCAGATCCCCAGAGAGAGAAACATCAAATTTTCATCTGAAAACCTTTACTCAGCCCAGCAGAACTCTGTGCTTGAGCAAACATGTTCATGAGACCCCACATAATGACAAACCCAAATAAATTGATCAGTTCCTTCAAAAAGCATTTGATGTCATGTACACAGTCAAAAGCTGAGATGATGTCACTGCTGGGTAAATGGCCCAATGAGCAAAGAATCAGTAATTCAGTAATTCCTAAGATTGTGAATAAAAACTTTTTTCATGAGAGACTATTGTCCGCTAAACACCCAGCACTTAAAACTAAACAACAACACCCAAAAAACCTTGCTTACAATTAATCTAAATATTTTAAAACCCCTTAAGTTCTAATTGGAATGTTCAATTTTCTTCCAAATGCCCAGCACTGTGTAGATATAGCCAGGAATTTTGAATCGTTGACTCATTTATTCCTTGCTATTCTATAACTCCTTCACTTCATATCGTACTAATCTGGTGCTTTCTATTTCGTTGACAGACTTATTATTGTTAGTTGGCTCTAAGCTGGGACCTTTAGCTATAAATGTTAATTATCTCTTTATTTGCAAATGAATAAAATGAAAACTCCAGGAAGAAATCATGTTCCTCCTGAAAGAAATCCGAAGCTAAAATTCACAGAAGGATGCAAATTTCTGTCTCCTTGGTCTTTTCACTGTTAGCCATCTAAAGCTATACTGTGTGTTTCGAGATTCAAAAATGAAAACTTTGGAAACACAGTTTGGAATAGGCAGCATAGAAAAATCAGCAGAAACTGTAGACCTCACATGACAAGAGCAATTTAAAACCATCGAGGGGAGAAATAACCTGGCAAAGTAGGATATCAAAGAATTTGGATCCCGAGTCACCGATGAAAATGTCAAAAGCTTGCAGCTAAGGATGAAGTAAGGAATTAAAGAAAAAGTTGCTCCTCTGAGTTGGATTGTCTCCAGGTCAACAACTACTGAGTCGTTGAGAAAAACTCGAGTCCAAGAGTTCCCGATTGCCGGTGACAGGCCTCCGCTCCCCAGATGGGGTTCGCGCGCTGCCCTTGCCAACAGCACTGACTCACCCACCTCCGCAGGGCGTGCACACAGGCTCCGAAGAGCAAAAGCAGAATCTGGCTGCATCCCGTTGTGTTCCTGGTCAGCTTGCATTTTCAACCTCAGAGTGAGGGGCTCTGATTTAAGTGTGAGCATTTCCTTTCAGTTCAGTCCATCCAGAGTGTGTGTAGAGGCCCAAATGCGGCAGAGCACTGAGGATTTTCTTATACCAAGGACAGAATTAAATGTTGTCTATCAGCTGGACTAGGGGAAAAAAGTGATCCAAGCCACATAATACGCTATTAGCATAAGTGCGTGCTCTGGTAATCACCATGATCAGCCCAGCCCCCGGGCTGTAATGACTGTGGAGTAATGATGAGGTGGTACGATGCTGGCCAGACTCTTTGGGCCGATGGGACTGATAGCCCTTGTGATTAAGGGCACTGTGGAACTTGCTCTCATTGGGTAGACCTGCGTTTGCCCTCTCTTTGGAGAGAGTGGCATCTGTGAGCACACTTTTCCTTTTCTGTGGGGCTCTCTCTCTCTTTTTCGATGCACAACTTACAGAAGTCTGCTGTCCTAGACTCCCAGAGCCAGCAAGTCCCTGAGGGTCCCTGAGGTTGCACGTCCACACTGCACACAACAGGGTCAGTTCGGTCACATCTGGCCATTGCAGCAATTTATACAGCTGGGATCCAGAAACATCAGTTTCACTGTGCATGCTGTGCCAAGCACCCCACAGAATCCCGGCCTCCAGGAGATCTGTCCACAGCGCTGGATTCCACACACCCAGGCCACTCATGGGTGGACCAGATGATGCTGTGTGTTATGATTTGGGAGGAACCAGCACTTGTGCCCTCAGCATCTCCCCATTTGCTGGCACTTTGCCCAAATTCCTAACCAGTAGAGTCCCTCCTTTGGGTGAAGGCAGTGGTTCCCCACCTCTTTTTTTTCTTTATGCAAAGAACCCTTTTTACCATCAAGAAACTTCACAGATATCTCACATTATTAATAGCTATGTTTTCAGTTTCTGATGAGTGAAAAAAAGGTGCAAACCAAACCACTAAAATCTCATGGTGCTTTTACACAGATTCATATTTAATAGATTGCAACAACACCTTAATATATTTGACAAATAGGGACCCATGTATCTGAGAGCCCTATTTATTAAGTTTAGGGATGATGCTTTGCACACCTGTGGATTCATGGATCCCTACGTCTGTATTTTTACTCCCTCCTTTCCCTCTGCACACACCCCATACTTTATCACCAAGATTTACAGCCTATTGAATGGGGCCAGTGAGTTAACCAGCGTTTTATAAGTGTACGTTCTCTGGAACATTGTTTCCCTAGGGTTCAAAATAAAAATGCAAACAAAAAATTTGGTAAAACCTGGGTTATATGAAGTTAAGAAGTTTTCTTGACTGCAGGACTTCTCAGAGCCTTGATTGTTGACATGCACTTTGAATCACTACAAAGGAAGCACAGATTTTAGAATTCACTAAACTTCTCAATCCATGGATCCTTTTTCCAGGCGTACCTATTGACATATCTGGCAAAAGTGTTCTGAAGAACACCATTTTGGGTTAAAACATTATTTCTCGAAGATCTCTGTTGAATGTAAACTTATTAACCCGGAAGAGGGAAACCAGTAAGCCTTTTGTCTCCACTAGGATACTACCAAAATTAGCTTCTAAGAGAAGTTGTGGAGTTGCCAAGGGGAAGGTCTTGAACGAGTAGCTTCTCCGACGTCTCTCCTCTAAGGGGCCCGAGACGTGAGTAGCAGAGCTCCTTGTTTCACGTGACATTTATAGCTAGCTCAACATCTCATTAGCTTCCTCCCTCTCTCATAAAAACTGCAGAGGCCACGAGAGCAAATGGCTGAGATTCTATCAGAAAATCACATAGTATGATGCACGAAAATATTTTGGTACCTCAGAGACGAATGTTCTCTGAGTGTTAAAACAAAAAGTCATAGGGGCGCCTGAGTGGCACAGTCGGTTGAGTGTCCAACTCTTGGTGTCAGCTCAGGTCATGAGCTCAGGGTTCTGAGATCGAGCCCCGAGTTGGGCTCCATGCTGAGTGTGGAGCCTGCTTGAAATTCTCTCTCCCTCTCCGTCTGCGCCTCCCCTTCTCTCTCTCTAAAATAAATAATTAAATCTTAAGAAAAAAAAGAAAATCATACGCTGAATTTTTGTCTTTAGCTGAATACAGGTTTTATTTGTTTTGTGGGGCATATAAGACACGCATCAGTGACACAGTGGAGAGGCCTGCTCCGTTAGAGCCTGTGTGTCCTGGGTGGATGTGTTCAGGCTGGACACTGCCTTCTGATGGCTTCACCAAGTGTCCCCAAGCCTGAACTCCCCTGTGATGGTCTACTTTCTGTCACCACTGCCCCCCACATGAGCTGTGCCCCAAATTGTACCTAATTACAGCTCTATACACTTTACACTTAGTATTTGGACCTCTGTTGGAATTCTGAGCTCCCTGGAAAAGGTAAAAGTTTAAATGCATTAGTCTTTCACAACCTTAGTGTGACATGGAAAATGGGCTCGGGGAGACTGGAGTTGTGTGTGGAAAGTGGAAAGCTTTAGAGTACTGGGGACAGCCCCCTGGAGCCACCTAGGGGGGCGTCTCTGGATAGAGACCCAAGGGACTCTGGAGGGAGCCCGCATTGCCCCAGTTAAATGGCAAAGCTGAAACAGCCAAATCACTGGAGGTAAAACAAAGGGCAGACCATCTGTGCTTGCAGACGCAGCTAAACTAATGTGAGGGAGAAAATAAGAGCAATTACTTAGAAATTTTAAAGCCTCAAGCAATTCTTCCTCAATCAAGTGAATATATCAGGTTAAAGTGATTTTTGGACTTGAGGTTACTAGCAGAATTGTTTCAATTTGTCATTCTTCGTTCACGTGTAGACACCGCTAATAAGCACATCTTTGCTTCTCACTCATCTCAGTGGAGACATAATTTTGTTTTATAGCCCTTTCACATGACATCATGTTGATCAGTTAATAATTTATCAAGAACCTCTAGCCAAATAGTGAAACCAATGTGCACCATAACACATCACTAGATCTTTCTTTTGAACCATTCAGAGGGACAGGCATAAAGTTAAAGCACAAAACATCTGTGCTTCTTCATGTTCTTGTAATAATGTGATTTTAACTTTCCATGCAATTAGAATGGAAACCATCCCAATTAAAAGGTTTGAGCCAATGTGGTGTTCCTATTAAGGTGTTAAAACATTCATTCTGTCAAATAGGGTAAAAAAAAATTGGTTCCCTTTGAGATTTTCTCCATTAAACTAGTTTCCTAATTGCTACATGCTATTTAAATAGCTTTGACTGTACTTATCTCAAATGGTACAGTTCAATTAGCCTGCAAAAAAATTTAGGTCTCCAGTGAAAAGAAATCTCACAAAAAAATCCAATCTATAGCAGAGGACACATATCTATTAAAATATTCTCAGTAAATGCCACCTTTTCTTTTTTTTTTTATGATCCCCAACTCAATTCCATTCTGTTCTCTAAATACGAGCTATTACGATCAATATTAATAGCAGCGTCAACTGTAATTTCTTAAGCATCTACTAGGTACCAGGCATATTGCATACATTATTGTATTTAGTTATTTTTAATAATAGTCCAATGATACAGATATCCTGTGTATTCTACAGATGAGAAAATGAGATGGAGAAGTAACTAGAAAGCTTTTCTTCTTACTTAATGAGTGTCCAAAGCGAGATTTAAACCCAGATCTTTATTACCAAAGTTCTTATTCTTAATCATAGGGCCTATCCTAATCTTTGTTTGCCATTTAAAAAGATTCACTCAATATCATTATTCTTTTCTTTAGTTAATTGAACAGCTAATGTAGGGTTAAAGTACAGTTGTTCTTTCTTTATATCATGATTTTTAAAATACATACATAAAACTAGACAGAATCATGTAATGGAGATAGATTAGATCTATGTCTATATCTGTATCTATATCTATATCTGTATCTATATCTATATCTATATCTGTCCACTTCCGTTTCAGGAGTATCTAAGGGCACACTGCAGCCATCCATGAATATTTCAGGATGCATCTTTTTCCAACACAGCCACCATGCCATTATCATGCCGAGTAAAGTTATTATCTAAACATGTAGTCTGCATGAGTCAGGGTCCTGGTAGGAAAACAGATGGCTTATTCAAAAGAGGAAACCGAAGAGATGTTAATAAAGGGACTATTTACCAAGCCGTGGCCAGGGTTCAAGAAAATCGAGGGATGGTGCAGGGCGTGAAGGCTGGCAGTCGTGAGAAACTATTATCACCTGTCAGCCCAAAGAAGCAGGGGGAACGAAGGTTCCGGGAAGTTGGAGAGAATAGCCTGGCAGAAAGGAAAGAAATGGAGGAATAAATGCTTGCATCCCCTTCCTTTCACTCTTGGGGTCTCTCCCATTGACCACACCCAGTCTGAATTCAGAGGACAAGGGATCCCAACTAATTAATACAGGTGTTGGCAAGTATTTTTTCTGTAAAGGGCCAGTTAATATTTTGGCTGGGTGGGCCACATGCAGTCTCTCTCCCATATTGTTTGTTTTTTTCTGTATACCCCCCAGCTTTATTGAAGTATAGTTTACAAATAAAGTTATAAGATAGTTAACGTATACAGCATAATCTGATACGTAAAAATATGGGGAAAGGACTGTCCCCCACTGAGTTAACATATCCATCCCTGCACATATTTACCTGTTTTTGTTTGTTCTCTTGTTTTGGGGAGAACATTTAAATTCTCATTTCTTAGCAAGTTTCAATTATATAATACAGTGTTAACTATAGTCACCATATTATACAATAGATCCTCAGATCTTACTCATTTTATAACTTCAAGTTTATACCCTTTTACCAGCCTCTCCCTATTTCCCCCAACCCTCAGCTCCTGGCAGCCAATTTTCTACTCTGTTTCTATGAGTTCGTTTTATTTTCAGATTCCACATATATGTGATACCGTGCAGTATTTGTCTGGTTTATTTCACGTAGCATGATGCCCTCCAGATTCAGCCGTGTTGTTACAAAGGAAGGGATTTCCTTATTCTTTAAGGCCGAATAATTTTCCATTATGTATACATTATATACATATATATTATATATTTATATACACAGTATATAAATACATTATTATTTTTATCTCACCAGCTGTACATAAACAGGCCAATGGTGAGATCTGGCCCACAGGTCATAGTTCACTGATCCCTTTTAGTTCATAAAGACTAGTAACCTGGGGCACGGAGAGAGTCAAGTAGGGTGTTTGCTTTCAGGAAAAGCAAATGGAAAATATCTAGACACAGTCATTCAAAGAGAGTTTGTTCAAATGAAGATCCTAACAAGATCTATACATTTAGTGGTATTTAGTAGCTATGTCTCTTTATTCTAAAATCTTTTCCCTCGCCTTTGGATAAATGCTACTGCTTTGTCCTGTAAACAAAAGATTTGGCTAATTGCTTTCCTCTAGTATCCTTCTACATGTTTCTCTGTATTTCCTGTAAACTGTTAGATCATGAGTCTTGATTAGATTCAGGTTCAAATGTTTAAGAAACAATGATTCAAAGTTGGTAATGTCTACTTCAAGTTACATCGTATCAGGAGGAGTATGATGTTTCTGACTGTCCCCCCTTGAGTGATGCGGTTAAACTTATGCCTACTGCTTTACAACATCCATTGATGATTGTTTCCTATATCCAGCATTTCATGACTTTGGAAAATGGTATTTTTCATTCCATAATTCTTTCTGCATTTATTAGCTAGAATTCTTCCTTAATGATTTTCTTTGCCTTATTAACTATCCGATTACCCCGAAATACGGTTCATATTGGGAATGCAAGATAAACACTTCATTCTTCCCTTTACTAATTTTAACTTAGTGCCCTAGTGATATCTAGCAGTGATTTTAAAAAGTACTATTTTGAAATTTTAAAACATATTGTATATAGTATATAGAAATAGCCATAAATTTAAAATAAGAAGACACACACAGAGTGTATCAATCTATTGCAAGAAATCATTCTTTTGTTCCCTACATTATCACATTTTAGGCAAATGGGCACTATGTCTGTGTGGTGTGTGTGTGTGTGTGTGTGTGTGTGTGTGTGTGTGTGTGTGGCTTAAAAGAACAAAAATTAATTTTCTCATAGTTCTTAAGTCCATAAGTCAACATGTGGCTCTGCTGTATTACCTCTAGAGGCTCTGGGGGAGATTGCATTCCTTGTCTTGTCCAGTTTCTGGTGGCCGTTGGCGTTCTTGGGCTTGTGGATACATCACTCTCATCTTTAGCTCTGTTTCGATAAGGCCTTCTCTATGTGTCTCTGTGTGTCTGTTATCATATGGATGCTTGTCATTGGATTTAGGGCCCACCTGGACCATCCTGAGATTTTTTAAACTTAATTACATCCGCAAACTCTCTTTTTTCCAATTAATATCACATTCAAAAGTTTGGAGGATTTGAATGTGGACGTATGTTTTTGAGGGCTACCATTCAGTCCACTACCAGTGTCTTTGTGATTTTGTGATGATTGATCTGTGTTTTTTGAGGGCCACTAATGTGTTATGATCTATACTATTGCAGATACAGAATCGCTGGTTGACATCGTGTTTTACATCAACATGACACGTAGTAGAAGTTCACTAGTGACCTATGAAATATAAAATTATCAAATCAGTGGTAATAAAACACCAAAACTAGGAAAAATATACATTATTTTTGCTAGTACAATTATTTGGTTTTCTGCCACCCTTTGGTTCTCTATGTGTATTTTTGTGTTATGGAAGAAGGAAGGAGGGTCAGAGGTTAAAAAATAAAAACGCATTTTAGATTTACTCTCATTTGATCACAGACACTTGAATAGGCTTGTCATATCTTTGAGGATTCTCTTTGACTCTCCATTGTAAATTTCCTATCCCAATGGCATTCCTAACACTTGCGTAGCAGTAGAGTGGCTTATCCATTCTGCAATGTCACAGAAGAGTTGGAAGTTACAGAGGCATAAGATGCATTTTCTCTATATCTTTTGGAAAAGAAGAAAGTAGAAAAAAAGTTAAATTTTTTTGTTTGAAATTTATGTGCCTTTATTTCAATGAATCGCCGTTTCTAAGCAAGAACTCGTGGTTGCATTGCATGCATTCAGACAGAGGCACCTTATGTTGCCAAAAATCTGCATATTCTCTCTCAGTATCACCGTAGTGACTGCAGTGTGGGCTCCTGTGTCCTTTTGGGAGCTTTCTTCCTTCCTGGCAGGACAAAATACCTCAGGCTCATCCTATACATTTCCTGCCCTGCATCTGGAATCATCATCTCTTTCTCCCAGCAAATCTTGTTTCTTTTTGTAGGAAATGATATTGCGAGCCTACTATCTGGGTGCTAGAGATCATTCCCTTGCTGGGTTGTCATTGTTTTCCAGGTTTATTTCCCTTAAAAATCAGGTATCTGTTGTTTATTTTCCATATAATTGGGTGAATTTACATCTCAGTTGGCCAGCGACAGTCTGGGTTTATATCTACCACCCGGCACAGTCAAGGTCACCACTTAGAAGTATCCCAGTTAGGATAAGTTACATAACCACCCTGCTCAGAAGTGACTTAATCTCCATGCCTGGCTGGGTAAATTGGTAGAATGTGTGACTCTTAATCTTGGGATTGTGAGTTGGAGCCCCAGATTCGGTGCAGAGTTTACTTGAAAAGAAAATTGTTAGGAAACAAACAGACAAGTGTCATCTGTTTTTATTGGCTGCCCCAAATATGTTTCCTTTATTTTTAAATCCTGCAGTTTCACAAGAATATGTCTTGGTGCAGCTCTCTGGGTCAGTTTTCTCAAATAAATACATGGTGTACACTTTCAAAATGTAGGCTTGAGTCTTCTTTTATTTCAAGAAAGCTATCTTGTTTTATAGTTTATAGGGATAGTCTTGTGCCATGGCTTTGGATTTTTCTTGGAAGATTCTAATCATACCTACTGAATTTTCCTTATCTATATTCTATATCTACTGTTTTCTTTTGTATATTCTTAGTTTTTTTTATTTCTTCATTTCCTTCTTTCTGCCTTCCATTTTTCTTACTATCCACTCTATCTGTTACTGAGTCTTTCATGTTTCCTTCAGTTTTAGACTTCATTCTGAAGCGGATTCTTTTTTTCTTTATTTTCACAGTTTTTTCCTGAACCCTGACAGAACTTTTTCATATCCTGTTGGCTTTCACACCATCATTTCTGATATTTTCTACTTGTACATTATGCTACGTTTTCATAGTTCCCATACTGTTCTTATCTGTATCTTAGCCCTTCTGTAATATTAAGCTATGGCTTTCGCTAGCCTCATGGTCATATTTTTCTGGTATGCCTTTTTATCAATGGTTAATTTTCCCCTTTATATGGGGTTTAATCATGATCCTTTTCATTTTCTCTTGTTTATTTGAGATGCCCCTCCTTTTTTTTTTCTTATTCTTTGAGAAGGCGATTCCTGTCATGTCAGGGTAGTTTCCTTGGGGGGGTGGTTCTGGGTTTCCCCACTTTGTTGTTGCCTTCAAGTGTTAAAAATACAGCCTTTCAGCTCAACGGTCCTGCTTCCTCTGGACCCCCTCTTCCTCAAAGGAGTTGAATCTTCTCTCTGTTTTTCACCATTGTTTCTACACTGTTTTTATTTGTATTTTTTTTCCCTGTATGCATAGCAGTTCGTCTCTGAGTCGGTCTCTATCTTCCCCCAGAAGGATTATTTCTGAGGCCCTCGAGAGATGAGGCTGCCCAGGCCCTTGTGATTTCCTCACGGGTGCGCCCATCTGCTCGCGGCATCCTGTGGAGCTCTTCCCCAGTATTACTGATCGGTTGTTTCCAGGCTTGCCTGCCGAGGATTCCACTGAGAGGGAGCTCATCTCACTTTGGGAAGAAGCATGTGAGGCAGTGCCTGGGTGCCAAGTCTCTTGAGACCATTGGAACTCTCTTCTGTCCACAAGTGCCAGCCCCACACGTGTCGGGAGCGGGCTCTGTTGTTGACGGTGGTTTGGCAGTAGCCGCTTTATGCTCTGGGGCTCCGGGGAACTCCTTGTCACCTCATTTTGCTGAAGATGCTGTCCCTTTCATTTTTAAATTTTGCTATTCTGATTTACCGATCTCTTTTGTTTCATTTTATGAGAAGATTTAGGGTTATTTAAATAGTACACTGCCATAATTACTTTGTTCTGCCTGAACATTTGAGGTCACTTTAAAAAAACTGACCTGACACAGTTAAGTTTGGAAGCCTAGAAAATAAGACAGGACCTCATAGAATTCAACCCCATGCCACGTGGGGAAAACGTCAACCTGAATCAGGAATGAGCTTCCCATACCAGGCCCAACTGTCTGCAGCTGCCACCAGTGCTTCGGGCAAAATGGCAAGGAGGACACCGTTTGTTTCTGGCCGCTTCCTCCTACCTCACTCACTACTGTGTCTGGGCCAGTGGGCACAGGGGCTGGAGTCTTCTGAGCCTGGCTGGTGTGGGTCATGAGTGGGCAGACCTTAGGGGATGTGGACCATGCAGTCAAAGTCAGGCCGTGTCAGGCTAAGTCAGAGAAGTTGGAATTGGATGGAGGCAGAGGGTTACCATCTGTGAGCCAAGGTACAGGCCAAGGAGTCCATAGGCAGAGCCCATGATTGCTTTGGAAGGGCTGAGGAAGCAGCTGCCCTGATAGGCAGCCACCCAGGCTGAGGCCACTCGTCTCCTATTCGCTCCTGTGCTTGGGGCCAGATCGGCTGCACTGAAAATGTTGGCTCACTGATGTTTAACAGGGCTATGTTCTTGGACGATGCTGGGGAACATACTGGAGCATCTTCTCCATCTGGAGCCTCAGAAACTGGTCATAGGTTTTGTCCCCGTTGATGGAGCTGCCACTCTTATTGCAATAATCTTCTCACACACAACACTATTATAATTTGAAAATTCTCGTGCTCAGTATCGGAGGGCAGATCAAAACCATTTAAAACAAGTACCTTTGATGACCTTCTCCTTTCCTCAGAAGGACTCCATCTCTGCATAACCTTTGTCCCTGTTGGATCAGAGAAAGAAACAGGTTTTTTTCTCACCAAAGCTAAAACCTCAAGTGTTCTGGAGTAAAAATGCCCCAGGAAATGTTCAATGGAAAAACATTGGTACCATTTGCTAAATGCTTATTATTTGCAAGGTCCCATGCCATGAGTATCAGTCACATTATCTAACGTATGGTTTTCATAAAAAGTTGCATAGTCGGGGTATCAGTTAAGGTTTAGTTGCAGGTAACATAAAACACCCTCACTGGGGCGCTTGGGTGGCTCAGTGGGTTAAAGCCTCTGCCTTCGGCTCAGGTCATGATCTCGGGGTCCTGGGATCGAGCCCCGCATCGGGCTCTCTGCTCAGCAGGGAACCTGCTTCCCCCTCTCTCTCTGCCTGCCTCTCTGCCTACTTGTGATCTCTCTCTCTCTCTCTGTCAAATAAATAAATAAAATCTTTAAAAAAAAAAAACAAAAAACAAAAAAAAAACAAAAAACACCCTCACTATTCTAAGTAAGAAAAGATTTATGGAAGAGATTTAAAGGAGGAAAAGAGTTTTAAAGGAGGCGCTTAGGAAACCATGAAGAGTGTCAGAGAAGCAGACTCTAAGCTAGTCCTTAAGCAGTGGCTCCCAGAAAAGCACACAGACCCGACCGTCCAACCAGATGCCTCTGATCGGCAGAATGTGAATTGCAATAGAAATCCTTGCTGAAAGGGAGCCAGGGACATGCAGTTTTTGGCTTTCTGGCCTCAGTAACACAGACAGGCACCACCAGGACGGCTCTGACCCATTCACTGATGAGGAAATGGAACTGGCTCGGGCCGGAAGAATCAGTCACATGACTGGAAACAGAAGAGCCCGCCCTGAGCCCAGATGTAAACTCCCGTGCTCAAGCCCGCCACTCGTGGCCTGCCTGAAAAGGCATCTGTGGTCAGAGGAGTGGAAAGGCTAGTTTATAAGCATGATCAGGGCTTCCTTTATCAACAAACATCTTTCCTTGACTGTGCCACTTTTTTCCTCTCCCCTCAAACTGCTCCAGTGTGGGAGGAATCTTCTATGATCTCACAACTTATGAGAATGACTGTCCCGGCTTTCAGTCTGCTGTACGTGGGCAGGTCCATACTTTGACTTATTATACTGGACTGTTTCCAAAGGTGGCAATTATACTGCTTCAGTTTTTCATGGGAAAGTAGTTATTCACATTAGTAAAAATGAAGTTTGACTTGAGATGGAATAAAACAGAAGTACTGGTTCCTTCTGTAAATGGGCCTCAGAAAGCTCTACTGTATATCAAAATGCTCCAGGCCATTCAGTCATTCGTTCATTCACTTATGTCTTGACAACCTCATTTGGCGGGCAATTATTTGCTGAGTGTCCATTATGTGCCAGGAGGACAGTGGTGTGTAGACATGTGTTGTCCCTGCCCTCGTGGCGCCAATAGGCTAAAGAGGACAAACGTTAAATCGCTGTGTGAAGAGGTTCGGCACAAGAGAGGAATGGTACTATGGAAGTAACAGCTGAAGGGTGAGCATACGCCTCCCGGGAGGAGTTTCACCTAAGCCGATAGATATTTCCATTTTAAATAGTTAAATTTTTGTCTTTTGTGTTTGCCCCAAGATTTCCTATTCTTTTCAGGAAAGATAGATTATTTCATAACAATTTATTACAATGTTTGTCTTTCCCCAAAGTTTTGAGTTTTAGGATATTCTGGCGGTGGGGCAAGTGCTGGTGACTCTCAGCTCGAGGCAGTGGGCCAGCTGGAAGGAGACTGCAGACTATTAGCAGAGTGTGCTGCCCCACACGAGGCAGTAGCTAGGCTGCCATCGGTATCTGCAGAGCCTGTCGTGTGTTTGGGCCGTGAGAGGGGCATGGGGGGCGGGGGGGGGCGGACTTGGCCTCTAACTCATGTAACTTCGCAGTTACTCCTGTGATTACCTGGCTCCCGTCAGCATGGACATGACACTGGAGCAGGTTAGAAGACTTTGAGGTCCATAATACCGTCACTTACACACGTGTAAGAATGAAACGAGTGACGGTTGATCGGCAGCAGATCCAACACACAGCGAACCCAGCGAACGGGGCTGCTGGGGAAATCTGCCTCTGCCTTCCAGGGCTCGGGTCAGCTTCTGCTGCTCTCTCTGCCATCCCAATTCACTCATTCTCTCAGAAGGTGTCCAATGAGATCCTTCTGGGCGCCAGGCTCTCTAGTAGGTATTGGACCAAAAACAGTTTATTAAATCATTCAACACTAATTTATTGACTATCAGTTATGTGCCAGGCAATGTTCTGATCACTGGTAAATAAGACAGATAACGATTCTGCGTTCACAGAGTGTTTGCATTCAATGGATATTTGAGATGTAGAAATGTAGAAAAGTGCTAAACAGAGAATTTAAAATCAGGTAAATAATTGTAACACGGTGGCTACTTTACTTTGGATGGTGGAAATGTCTTTCTGGAAGAGGTGACCTATGTGCTGAGACCCGAATGGTAAGAAGAGTAGTCCTGAAGATCAGAGAGAAGAGAATTCCATACAGAGGAATAGCCGGTATAAAGGCTCTATATCAGGAGTGAGTTTTGCCTTTGGAGGAAAATGCAAGTTCCTGTAGTTGAAGATTAGTGAGAGAGAGAGAGAGAGCTAAAGAAAGCCTGGAGCTGTGGAGAAAGATATTTGGGGCCTCCTAGGTGAGGATAAGATGCTTGATTTTTCTAAATGCATTGGAAAGCCATTGGAATTTTTTTTCCAAAATTATCTGATCTATATTTATCTATCTATCTCCATAGAAAATATAGTGCTTGCTTGCTATTGCATACGTGGTATGTTGTTGTAAATATCATTCTGCACCTTGCGTTTTTCACTTAACAATATGCCTTGAAAATCTAAGCCACTGGGAATTTTTAAGCAGGGAAACGACATGATATGATTTAGATTTTTAAAAATATGACTCTGGAAGCTGGAGGGAAATGCATGATATGTGTCTTTGTTTCAGCTGCTGTAACAAAACACAACAAACTGGATGTTTAAAAAAAAACAAACATTTCTTTCTCACATTTCTGGAGACTGGGAAGTCCGAGATCAAGGCGCCTGGTGAGAACCTGCTTCCTGGTTCATGGATGGTTCTTCTTGCTGTGTCCTCGTATGGGGGACAGGACAAGGGAGCTCTCTGAGGTTCCTTTTATGAGGATACTAATCCTACACATGAGGTCCCTGTCTCATGACCTAATCATCTCTCAAAGACCCCATCTCCAAATGCCATCACATCAGGGATTAGGTTACAGTGTGTGAATTTGGGGGACATAATCATTCAGCCCATTGCTGTATGATAATAAGATTGTATGGGATATGGAGAATGGAGAGTGAGTGAAGTGGGACCCAGCCCCCAAAGGGCTCAGGCTTTTTTCTCAGTGCATTTGTTCTTGGGGTCAGTCTAGTGGCCTGTGTATTTGTCCTTGGTCTCTCACACTCAACTGTGGGATCCCTGGGGCCAAGTCAGTGTCTTTCTTGTTGCTCTCTATGTCTCAAATACCTAACCAGGTGCCTGAAACTATAGTAGATGCTCAATGAACGTTCGTTGGATGGGTGAATTAACAAGGCTAGACAGTTTTATCAATAATTCATCTTACCCTGAATAGCATGCTTTTCTTCCCAAGATTGGTCAGTGTTTGTGATGGACTATCCACTGGGAGTGTCTTAATGAGAGGCCTTTCTGTGACACAAAATGGAAACCAGTGATTAGAGAGTTTTATGTTATCTCTTTGGGATGATGGACAACATTCAGGCTGGTGAAAAGCCCAGAAACTTATTCATATAAAATGACTAAGAATACTGGGGGTGTTGATGCTGGAGAAAACTTAGGGAAATGTGGCAGCTGCCTTCAAATATGTAAGGAATGGTTATATGGAAGAGACAGTGTACTTATTTTATATTGCTCGAGAGAAAAAGGCAGGAGCACAAGATACCCATCTCAAATAAAGGAAAAAGTTTTCTACAGCTACCCAGTAATAGAATAGGTTCTCTTTTGAATAATGAGCACATTGTCTCCAGAGATATTCAAACAGAAATAAGATATTAATTTGTCAGAAGTGACCCCTGAATTTTATATAATGACAATAATAGCTACCCTTTATTTAGCACTTTACCCTGCTCCAGACGCTCTGCCAAGAGCTTTACAAATGTTATCTCATTTAATTTTCATAACGACTCTATGTGGTAGGAATTATCTTTTTTTTTTTTTTTTTGGCTGAAGAACCTCAGGCTTAAAGAAGTGAAGTGATTTTTATAAGGGTATACAGTTAGTAAGTGGAAGAGCTGGGAATGCATCCAGGTCTCTCTGACGCTAAATTCTTTGTTCTTTATCATACTGGGCTCAGGCATGCCCAGGGGATTCCTAAACCATGGCCTCTTTCTCAGTCCTCTTCAGGGTTAGACCACAGCATTTCATTCCTCTCCATCACCAAGGATAAGAGGTGCTCAAAGGCAGGGACATTTCCTGGCTATTGCCAGTGGGTGTTCAAGGCTAGATGTGGTGGGAGGAGCTTGTCTGTTACTTCTCTGAAGCTGGATGTAGAGAGTTCTGGGATAGCTCTTCCTGAGAGAAGCTGTTGTCATTTCTCTAACGCTATGTCTTCCTCGAGTCCTTTCTCATTCTTGTTTCTAAAAGACGGTCCCTAGGTTTGCATCCACCAGTCCTGCCCGACAGTGCCAGCGCTGGGTTGATTTCCTTTAGGGACCTCACAGGAGAGACAGCTTGTCAATGGCAGGATTCAGATACTCGTGAACCCCCAGCCCAGAGTCATCCTGACCTTATTCCAACACCCTCAACATATCCTGCATCCTCTGACAGTTGAGTTTCTTCCATCCTAAGATGTTGATATTCTAATACTCTTGGAGTAAAAGGTGACATCTGTTGAAGATTCAGAAAGGGGGTGACAGTGTTAGACACTGAACGTTTGTGTTTCCCCAAATTTATGTCAAAGCCCTGTCCCCCAGTGCGATGGTATTTGGAGATGGGGCCTTCAGACGGTAATCAGGTTTAGATGAGGTTATGAAGGTGGAGACCCCATGGTAGGATGAGTGTCCTTGTGAGAAGGAGAGATGAGACCTTTCTTGCTCTAGCTCTCTCTGCTTTGTAAGGAACACAGAAAGAAGGCACTGCCTACAAACCAGGAAGGAGGCTTTCACGAGACTCCGAATCTTCCAGCACCTTGATCTCGGACTTAGCAGCCTTCAGAATTGTGAGTGTTAAATATTGGTTGTTGAAGCCACCCAACGTATGACATTTTGTTAGAGCAGCCCAGACTGAAGAAGACAGACAGGAAGTGGTTT
>CM052884.1:6306444-6355780 GCA_028534135.1 Potos flavus
CAATTCCATTTAAGAACAAAGTGAGTATTAGTAGTTAGAAGAGTACTCAGTGAGTGTTAGATGGGAACTATCTTACCTATTTCTTAGCACTGTTGGGAGAATTAAGCAAGACGGTGCGTACCGAAGGACCGCCAAGATTCGAGAGCACCGCATAACAACACCAAGGCCACAGGCTTCCACTGTTCCTTCTCCTATCCTCTCTCTTGCTTCTTTCTTTCCTATCCATTGAGCAAATAATTATGGAGCCAGACACTGTCCTGGGCACTGAGGAGCCAGTGGGGAATAAGTCAGTAAGGTCCTTGCAATCCCCAAACACACATCCAAAGGGGCATGTGGGTGATAAGCAAAGAACCAAATCAGTGAGCAAGGCAATGGCAGGTGGGGACAGGTGCCTTCAAGAAGACAGAATGGGCAACTAGGTTGGGTAAGGGGCCTACTTAGTGTGGTCAGGAAGGTCTGCCTTTAGGGGGAAATTGACCTGAGATGTGAGCGAATAGAAATATTCTGGCATGGGAAGATCCAGGCTGAGGGAACAGAAGTACAAAGTCCCTGACACAGGAGAAAACTTGGTGTGTTCAAGGGTATAGGAAGAAGGCCAGAGTGTTTGGAGCCCGCTGGGGGATGAGGCTGGAGAGGTGGGCAGGAGTTGCAGCGGTAAGGTGGTAAGGAAAGGCACGTCGTGTTTCTTCATCTTGCTTAGACCCCGTCAAGGTGGGTGTGAGGCTTAAGGTGGCTTAGAGAAGACATGGAGCATTGTTCTGAGAAGAGGGCCACCCGGAGGGCTGAGACAACAGGGGAGCTGCTTCCCGAGAAGGGGGCATCGCAGCCTGGCCTTGAACCAGGGAAGATGACCAACACAGAAGGCTGGAGGCCGGAAGTTCTCAGCCGGAAGTGGGGAGCACTGGGACATAGAGGGGAGAATGCACAGAAAGCTTTTAAGGGACAGAAGAGAGATAATCCGGGCATTCGCACTGAGGGCAGATGCTTGGATTTGGTTCTCAGATCCAGGGGGAATGTTTTCAGGGCTGAGTGTGAGAGCCACACCCTTGCCATGTCTTCCACCACACAAGCGGCCCCCAGGTTCGGCCGAGACCTTAGGCTATGGGACAGAGTCTGGTTACATGCCCACCGGGTCTCGTGACTTCTCTCGCACCCTTAGCTGATTCCCAGAAGGCACCAGTCACCATCCAGAAAAGAACAAATCAACATACTTTCAAAGGAAATTGAGGATATTAACTAGGGTCAGATGGTGGAAAGGGCTCTGGAATGTGAACCTAGTTCTGCCCCTTTATTTATTTTTTTTCATCTTTTGCAAACCACTTAATTTCTCTAAGTCACAGTGGCCTCGTTTGTAAAATGAAGGCATTACCTCCTCTCGGCACAGCTGGAAGCGTTCAGTGACGTATAAGAAGCTGCATTTCCATTCCCTCCGTCTCTAGCCCTCTATGGTCATCGACTGTCTGCAAGTAGATTCCGAAGCTTCTTGGATATCCTGTGCTTGTCAGTCAAGAAGCAATGCCAGAGAAGGTATCTGAAGAGCGGGCTTCCTCGGGGTTAAACCTGGCCAGCTGAATAAGCCTTCAGCCCCGTTTCCTTCCTGCCAGGTCAGATATCCAAGAGTAACGTGCTTGTTCTCCAAGACAACAGCAGATGCTTCTAGCAACAGAAGGGAGAGGGTCAGGCATTTTAAAATAGAAAACAAGGTCAAAAAGCTCCATTTGGCCGGTAAATACTGACCTCTTGCAAACATTTTTAGAACCCCAAGTGCAGCGCTGGCTCATTTTCGTCAACTGTGTTTCAGAGTCTGCAGATCCGGTTTGTTTCCCTGCCTGAGTAGCCAGGCCGCGTGCCCCCAAGAGCTTACAGACTGGTAGGACCTGTGATCTCTGTGCAGGAAATGGTCTATGCATTTAGATGGAATATTTTGTAGTCTGGTAGTCTCTATTCGAATATTTGAGTGGATTCTTGCTGCACAAAATGTTTCATTCCAACTCCAGCTCAGTGGGTTGCTAAGGTGAAAGCGTTTGTGATTAATTCTGTTCATAAACACACTGGAAAGAAGAAAAAAAAAAAAGGCCCTGGTGTCTATCAGCGTTTTAAACGCTGTGACTTGGATTCAATTTAATCATTTCCTCCCCATGGCTTTAAAATTGAAGGGCTTCAAAATCAGGAGTTACCGCTCATATAAAGTTAATGACTTTCCCCTGGTAAAAGAGAAGGAGCTTGGAAATGAAAGGGCCCCAACGTGGTGGCCGGATGAGGGGAGAGAGAGCAAAGGGCACTGGATGGGGCCTCGGGAGCCCCCGGTTCTCCCAGCCCACTCGGCTCCTCCTGGCTGTCTCTGACTCGTCATTACCAAAAACAGGGCCAGTAGTCTCAAAAACCTTCTCCAGCCCTGAAAGGTTATGTTCTACCACTGTGGCAGTGATAATGTGGAGACTGTCGCTCTCGCCCAGGACCATAAATCCTGCAGAGTTCCGGAGTGCCAGAAGGAGCAGTTGGCTTGGTGCGTTCACCACTTACCACGATCTCGGGGAACAGAGGGCACCTCCTCCCTGAACGGTAGGAATCACTGTACACCCCCAACCCTCCTCCCCAGCCACCTCTCAAAACTGTTGTAAGGCCCGAAAATCACAATCAGCTGATGAACGCGAAACAGCTAAGCTAGGAGCGCTCCAAAGAGTTTGGGATGGTGAGAGTCCCTGGATGGGAGTGTGAAATTAGAGCTGGGGGTGAAGGTGGTGCGGGTCACTGGGGAGTTGGTGAGGATGTGAGACAAACTGGAAAATGCTGCTCTCCCTCCCCTGCGGGTGGCAAGGGCTCAATGGGAGCCGGCCTCCGGAGACTGACCCTTGTTCCCAGCATTGCCCGGGGTGAGCCCAGAGCCGAGCAGATTTGGCCCGTTATCACTGTGCACGGGAAGGTGGCGCACGTGTGGGCCCAGGGGAGGCGGCGTGGACAAATCGTCCTGCCTACCCTGACAGCCTCACAGAAGATTCCGAGTAGCTTCCACATGGAGATGGAAGTCGTCCATATGGTCGACACCTGCCGTCTGTCCTCAGGGGCCAGTCCGACTCTTTGTTAGACTTCTCCCTCCACTCGGTAATGTTCCCCTCTGCCCCCAGGTGTATATAGGTGACAGGAGTTTAATGAAAATCGAAGGTATCCTCGGGGGAGACATCTCAAAAGATCAAAGAGGAATGTAAAGGGTGTTTGCAAAGAGGAATAGGTTCTCACTTCTTTCAACCATTCCTCACCTTTTCTTCTCCTTGGCTTTGAAAGTATGATGATTTGTCCTTTTCTGGATGGTGACTGGTGCCTTCTGGGAATCAGTTGAGGGTGTGAGAGAAGTCACGAGACCCGGTGGGCCCATAACTGGGCCCTGTCCCAAGGCCTGAGAGCTCTCTGCTATGTATATTAATTTTTCATGTTGTAATGTGGGGGTGCTGTGTTTCCTTTGGATGAACTATAAGATTAGACATGTTCCTGTAAGCAAGAGTAGGAGGCTTCGCCGTGGGGGTGATCAGCCTTATTTTCTTGGATCCAGATCACTGAGATTCTAGACTAGCTTGAGAGCTTCACCCAGGGCAGCACTGAGACCCAACTGTCCTTCCTCACAGGGAAATTATCTTTCTCTGCTCACTCTGGATATAGGTTTATTTGCTATGGAAGTGAAGAGTTCCTGGCCCTTTTTGATCCATCTTTCTACCCCACTGTTGACACTTTTCCTGAATTGCGGTCTCATCTGTCATCAGGGAGGAGACTGGGTGGCAAGAATAAAAAATCAGGTGTTGACCATTTTCTCTCCTTTGTCCATAATCATCAGCATTGACGCAGACACTCTTGGCCGCCTACTCAGCCTGAATTCCGTGACTCTTCTTGGATGGCAGAGCCCTGATTTTGTTCTGCCATCTCTCCTCTGGGTAGCCACACACTCAGAATAGGTGGTCCTATCCCTGCCTCAGAGATGACTCCTGAGTAGTTACGGTATTCCATTCTTCCTGTCAGTGATTGGTTTATTCACATAAGATATGGGGCAGAGGTACTCCCGGGAAAGGTTTTCCTTGTTCTTCTGTTGCACGTGCTCTCTGGAACTGCAGCAGGCATCTTGTGACAATCAACAGAACTGCCCCAAGGGCAAAGCTGATATGCTAAGGATGGCAGAGTGGAGGCCAGAAAGCACTTGGGCCTTAGGGTTGTATTCAAGGCCCCGAAATATCCAACCACGAAGCCACACTACCTTGGGATTTCTGATTTCTAAAGTTAGGCAAGTGAGGGTACTCTTTTATTTGTAGCGAAAGGAATTGGACTTATAGGGAAATTGGCCCCAAGAGAGGTTGCATACACAGGGAAATGGGGGACTGTGAGATGAGTTAGTTACCTGGCCAAAGGCAGTGTACCAGGTGTATGAGGTGGTGGGACTTGAGTAGATCATGGCATGGAGTTAGTTATGAGTTAATGATTAGCTGTGGGCACCTGAAATGGAGTGCCCTGTGAAGATAAGGTTTGGGGGGACCAAGTGGCAGCTCCCATATAGTTTTATAAAAAGTTTGAAAAAAATCATATTCTGTAGACAGGATGATTGCTTCTGTTTGAGCTGGACAACTTAACATGGAGAATGTCAAGTTCAAATTTCTAATTCAGGTACGAGCTGAAAATCAGGAATTACCTAAGTCTATAATTATGTAAGTTTGAAAGACTAAAACAAAACACCACAGTTTGCTCCTGCAAATTGATGAATTACAAAGTTGTTAATATTGCTACTTTACTGAGTGTCCTATGTGAAAGTGAGGATATGCCTCAGAAAAGAGGTTAGCCCCCAGCAAAAACAGATACCTATGGGAAGAGCTGGGTGATGTAATAGTCTGGGTAGTCTTTCTCTCTCTCTCAGCAAAGACGGAGAGACAGAGACAGAGAAAGAAAGAGATTGATTTATTGTCAGGAACTGGCTCATGTGATTTGGAGGCTGAGAAGTCCTAAGCTCTGCAGTTAGCAAGTTGGAGGCCCAGGAGAACCAATGGTTTAAGTTCTGGTCTGGTTGAAAAAGAAGATCAATTTCCCACTTCAAAGACAGGTTGAGAGAGCAAATTCTCCCTTACTCTTTTACAAAAAAAAAAAAAGCCTTTTTGTTCTAATGGGGCCTTCAGTGGGTCTGATGAGGCTCACCAACGTTAGGGAGGGCAGTCTGCTTTATTGGGTCTACTGACTCAAATGCTAATGCTGTCCAGAAACACTCTCACAGACACACTGTGGACTCATGTCTGGCTAGATATCTGGGCATCCTATGGCCCAGTCAAGTTGATACATAACATTAGCCATCACAGATGGTTTAGAGTCCTCTAAGCCCTCACTTTCCCCAAACCTTCCTTGCCCTGCAAAGCAGCTCTTTCCCCCACCTGATGAAGCTGTTTTCCTTACTAAAAGCTTTGCAATAACTAAGGAGACAGCTCTCTTCTTTCTCAATTGCACCCATGTCCCCAACCTCTGCCAGCATCTTTATCTAGAGTCATATCCCCGAGTGTATCAGGGAGCCAATTATACAGTTAAACCCAGGTGGAGATTATTTTCACACCAAATGGTATTATAAGAATTTACTAATTATTTCAGCATAATTCTAGTAAAGGTCAGCAGGAAAGAATTCTGAACATACAAGACCAAGGAAAGAGGAACATAATTCTAAATGCAACTGAATTTGTTAATATGTGGGAACCAACCAGAGATTCTGAATATAGTGTGTCAGTTCAGTATATTCTACCAATTTGCTTAGTTGCCTAAAACCTAGATATAATAGTGGGCATTGCTAAATGAAAATAAGTTGCCAGAACTTCCTTGTTACAATGAAGAGGAAGGAATTCAGAGCCTTAGGGAGATGACAGCATTAGGATGGATTTGTCCAGTAAGTTTCATGAAACCACACCTCAACCACACGTCCCCTGAGAGGGCCCAAAAGACGCTCCCTTCACCAAAGCTATGGGAATACTTTGCTTTAGGGGAACACTTGCATCTTTTAAAAGCTATGTAGTGAATGATCTCTGTGGACCCAGGATGCTACCTTCTATTTTCCCCACGATGTTGGATGTGGAGTTAAATACTAAAACTTAACTGGGAATATATAGCAATTGGTTTAGACAGATTACAGATGAATATAGTCACTGTGGGAAAAGAGGTACGTAGATTATTAGAATTATATGAAATAATGTAGCAATGCCAGGGGCCTGGTTGATGTTGGAAAATATGAATGTTAGTGGCCCCAGTCCATTTGGTCTTGCGTGCATGCCTGTGAGTGTATGCACTCCTAGGAGCAGCCAGCAAGCTAGTTACAGGAGCAGGGAATGAGAGTGCTTAGATTTATCTGTGGCTGGTACTTTTGCAAATATGTACCAGAAAATGACAAGAGGGGGGTGCCTGGGTGGCTCAGTGGGTTAAAGCCTCTGCCTTAGGCTCAGGTCATGATCTCAGGGTCCTGGGATCGAGCCCCACATCGGGCTCTCTGCTCGGCAGGGAGCCTGCTTCCCCCTCTTTCTCTGCCTGCCTCTGCCTACTTGTGATCTCTCTCTGTCAAATAAATAAATAAAATCTTAAAAAAAAAAAAAGAAAGAAAGAAAATGACAAGAGGGTAAGGAGTTAATGGCATGGAAAGGGTCAAGTGTTAGGCCATGGGGAGTAGGCTGGACTAGGCAAGGAGGACTGGGGAGAGAGCTGTCAGGAGGAAGAAGGATTCAAGGATTGTAGATCTCCACGAGGCTGAAAAAGGAAGATTAGGTGAGATAAGAGAATGGCAGAGATTGACTAGCCATTTATCAAACCTGTTTCTTTTTCCTTCCTTCCCACAGATAATTTTCCCCCGTCTTTCCTGTGAACACATGTCTGAGTTCTGGCTGGTGGACTATCGCGTGCCTGTTGTAGGCCTGGTCCACAGAACCTTCTGTGTGCGACCCACCCTGCACTTCCCTTTCTTCATCAGCCTCGAAAGCCGCAAGCTGGACATGCTGGAGGCACCAGATGGAAGGAGCCTGCATCCTTGACTTGCTGCTTGGATGAGAACTGCCTACAAATCAGGGGCACCTGCTTGGGACTTTAATCAGGTAAGAAATAAATTTATATCATGGTAAGAGGCTGAGATTGTGTGTGTTATCTGCGACAGCAGCCAGTGCTCCCTAACTAATATAGCTGTTTAAAAAAAGGAAAAAAAAAAAAAACAGGAGAGAAAAATTTTTGATTCTCCATTAGGATATTCTAGAGGTGACACAGTTCCTGTTGATAACAAGGTCTGGGGAGTAGTCGTGTGCCTGATGTGGAGAGCAGGTGGATGTCAATGGAAGGAAGAGGTTACAAGTGTTGGATGTCAGCGTAGATATGAATGTTGTCCAAGAGGATGACAGGATCAATGGAGAAGAGTAGACGATGAATTAGAATAATCTGATATCAGTAGTATTGATTGGGTACTGAGCATTTTGCCTTTAATCCTTACAGCCTCCAGACGTGATAGGCATTACCATTATAATGCCTCTTTCGTGAACAGGGCACCTAAGCCTTAGAGGGATTGAACTGGAATTCAGTCTATTCCGCTTCACATCTGCATACTTAAGTACTATATTAAAGTTTCCCTGAACAATATGGATTTAAACAGAAAAAATGCTTCTGTGTCATAGACCAAAAAATTTCAAAATTTTAGAGCAAAAATCTCAGCCAAATATCGATGTCAAGATTCCTAAACAAGGTGCATAGCTTAATAGCTGCATTGGTGTAGATGCCAGATTCTAGGCCATAGTGCTCTCTGATAGTTGCCTTTATGCTATCATCAAGTCTTTTCGGTACTTTACTAAAGACTCTTCATTGAATTTCTTTGCATGACTACATCATCTAGTCATCTGAGCCTCTCTAGAAGGTCAGAGAGATCCTGTGACTTATACCAAGCCTAGGTCGACCAAGTCAGGTCTTCTGATCCCAGCTTCCTACTTTTTCTCTATGTGAGTTAGATCAGAGGTTATCACTTTTTTTTAAAGCTCTAGACGTTTTTTCTTAAAATAAAAATGTGTTTGGAAAATCAGTATATACAATGGATAGAAGCAATTATGTATTATCCTCTGTACTTGTTTGCATGCCCATAATATTTCCTAAGAGAAAAACAGCTTTGCTTGGATGAACAGGGGTAGGCTGGCTGTCCCCTTCTTTCTACCCTCTTCCTACAGCAGCCCCAGGGACATCCCTCAGCAGAGCGCAGTTGACAGTGAGTATGGCTTTGAGTTCTCTAGTGACCAGTGCAAGGAAGGAAGCATGACTGTTTACCAGAGTAACAGAACCGATGTGGTAAAACCAATCCATTGATTAAGAGAAACACAGTAGAAGGCTATTCCAAATATTCTGATTATAGTCCTCTAGAAATATATATATATATATATATATATATCTTGAAAGCTTTATATAAATAAGTAAATATATAATGTATATATAGAATATTTATTTATTTTTAGTCAGAAACTATAGTCTAAAATGTATATCCCAAAGAAACTATCCTATATACATTATAAGACCGTCAAGAGCATCGTTGTTCTCCATAACTCCTACAAGGAGATTACGTACATACCTACCAAATGTGGAATGGATAAATACATTGCGGTACTTTGAGACACGGGAATAATACAGAACTGTGAAAATGAAGAAACTACAGGAATATGAATGAATCTTACATGATATTGACATATATACAATATATTAGAGTGTGTATGTTTAGAAACTGTATTGCTGAGGAAGTACACAAAGGTGTAAGACTATAAAGGAAAGCAAGAAAGTGATTATAGTAAGAGTTAAGATGATAGATACCTTCCAGGGGCAGGGAGAGTATTAGGACGGGAGGAAGGAAGAGAGGGGTACTTGGCCTGGATGGGGCTTCACAAGATTGTTAATCTGCCAAACTGTGCTATTTTATGCACTTCTCAGAAATTATGCTCTCCAATTACAATTTTTTGAACAGCATGTGCACATGCGTGTGCGCGCGCGCACACACACACACACAGAGACATACCCCTATTCCTAAGGAGAGAAATCTTTGGTGGATTTCTCTACAAAAGATGCTGTGCACTGTGATGAATATCAAATACTCATCAATATCACCTTCATATTAAACATAGCATGTTTTTTTTCAGGACTACTTTTTACACTGCTTCTGCGGGCACCACACCAAAGCATACTCTGGTGGCTTGTTTGGATTAAGCTAAGATTAAATTCCACAGAACCTAGAGGAAGGGGTTGCCAGATTAATTCTCTTTAGGAATAACCTGGGCCTTTCAAAGGTTTTCTGACAGTGTGTTCAGGATGGGCTCTCCTGACAGATCACTGGGATGGGCCTGCTCTCAATGCTAGGCATGAGAGAGGATCAGCCCCCTCCTCTGAGAAATGAAACATCATTTAAAAAAAAAAAAATCTGCCTGAATGGAAGGCCATTTCCAGTTTTGATTGAAGAGCGCTAGAAAGTCCCTGCAACCAGGGCCAAGATTTCATCTGGAAAGTAATTTTGAGTCTGCTGCAATTTATAGAAAAATGAAAAGTTGAGACTCTCCAGTTCTTTGCCATAAAGCATGGCCGTGGTTATTTGAGCCTTGACAAAAACACCCACACAAGGCCCAGATTTGGTAAATTTAGCTTCTTGGGGTACTCTTTAAGACAAAATAGATATGAAACGTCCATCGAGATACATCAATGCACCTAATTGCTCTGGGGTTCCTGGCTCTGTTAGGTATCTTCCTAAAACAGCTTTAGTTTTAAGACAGTGGATCCAAAGCCTCTCTTAATGGTGATAATTAAAAATTGTGGTCAGATGTCTGTTAAAACCACTGGTAGTTCATAATGATAAAGTCCTGTCATTGGCATCTAAGAGAACTCTTAACTTTCTGTTTCTTGTTGAAGATAAATGTGCATCTGGCTCATTCCAAAAAAGATCAAGTTCTTAATGGACACATTAAAAAGAAGGGGGAACCAGAGCTTATCTTTCTTTTACATCAGTAAGAATTATCTGATCTGTCAAATGAATTCCCCTCCCACCTATCAGTCTCAAAGCTGTAGACTGGTGTAACTTTATTATGCGTATCAGTAACGGGGAGTATTAACGGCCAGTAGGAAGTGATGAGTACCTGCAGCTTAGTCTGTAACTGAGTCTTCCCTATAGAGTCAGAGCCTATTGGAGCATCTCTCCATACGGAGCACGCACTGCATGGTATCTCAGGCTTTTGCGGTGATAGCCATATAAAGTCATCTTCCGAAAGAGCATGGCCCCAGGCCTCTGCAGTTCTAAGACATCTGCTTCATCTAAAACCATCAGGAACTTCTGTCTGAATCCTTAGTTTCTTCTACTTCTGAATTCTCTTTTCTCATCTGTCTGCTCCACTGTTTCAAATGGAGCTAATTCTGCCTGTTCCAAACATGGGGAAGGTCAGGAAGGCAAGACTGGGCAAAAGCCCCTGCTTCCATGTTCACTCACCTATTTCCCTGCATCCCTATTGAACTGTAGTTCCCAGGCCTCATTTCCCCGAGGGTTTGAGTTTTGGGCTGTGCTCTAGTTCCTGGCATCTATCTCAGGCCCTCCTTCTTATCATTACTGGTCTAGACTCACTTTCCTGGCTTACCAACCCATGCCTCCCATTCAGCTAATCTTTGAACTTTCTCCTGGTCTTGACACTTGCTCTGTGCTCCTGTGGCCAGTCTGGGCCCTGTGGTTACCCACATCTGCCAGGCCCCGCTCACCCACCCATCGGGGGAGCGTGATCAACAAACCATACATCTACGGTCGCACTTACCACTGTGTTGTAATACTTACATTGTGTTGTAGCTTTAACAGACCATGAGCTTCCAAGGGCAGGCGTGATCATAGTTATCTTTGATTCTTCTATCATAATTCGTGGCACAGAGGACCAGGCTCATTTTGTAAACAGTCCTGGCCACTTTGGGAAGAGGGCATGAAGTAGTTCATTTATATTATATTTATACTCTAGTAGTTCACTTACCAGTTGGCAGAGAAGGTCATTTGGGTTGTTATTTCGTTCAATTATTAATATTATGTGCTTTTTATGTACAAAGTGGTAAGTACAATACAGGAAAATAGTTGGGTTTTTTTTGTCTCATGAAAATAAATAATCATTTTCTATTGACTCTAATCCCAACTGGGCCGAAGAAGAAAAAGGAATGAAAGAAAGTCCGGTATATATGTTTGTGGGAGGAGGGGTGGTCTGTGGGCTAGGAGTGTGCTCTCCCTGTCTAGCATTCCCCTCGAGGTCCCTCCCCTCCCCCAGCTCCTGTCCCCAGTCCCTCAACCTCTAGTCCTCTAGCATCAGCCTCCAACTATCTTTTCCTCAAGCCAGAGGAAACTCTCAACCTTTAGATGGGAGACTGGAGAAGATCACCTTTAAAGATCCTCCCAACCAGGTGATTTTCTAATTCTGTGAGGAAGTAATTTTTTTGTCTGATTTTCTAGAGCAGCCTAAAACTACTGCCTTCCTTTTCAACAGACTTTTGGTGGTAATAAAGGCTTTTGGTGCTTGAGTAACACTTCCCTTAGAGGCACCTTGTTCTCAGGGTGCCTGGGTGGCTAAGTCGGTTAAGCATCCGACTCTTGATTTCGGCTCAGGTCACGATCTCAGGGTTGTGAGATCCAGCCCCGTATCAGACTCCGCACTGGGCCTGGAGCCTTGCTTGAGATTCTCTCTCTTCCTCTCCTTCTGCCCCTCCCCCACCCCTCTCTTTCTATCGAAAGAAAGAAAGAAAGAAAAGTATCTTGTTCTCAAAAGCTCTTATGCCCAAAAGAGCTACCACATATGAAGCTAAGCTCATCTTGGGATAGTGCCTTTGAAACAACAACAATGCTAAAAGGTTTAGAATACCTGTGCAGTGATTTGACTCTTTAATCATTGTGAGTTACTTGCTAGTCATTAGCTTTCCATCTAGAGGAAGAGTCTCTTGGGATAAGGGCATGGTGAGAGGGAATTTCAAATTCTCCATCTTGTTTTCTGTTTTCTGTCCTCAGCAGTCAGTGCGATATTTGGTGCTGGGTGGGCACCACGCAACCCTTTGTTGGGTAAGTGTATGTGTTTTAACTTCAGGGTTACGGTCCCTAATTAGTCAGCTAAGGACTAGCTCCTGTTCATATGACTTAATGAATCAGTGGTGGGTATATGAGCAGGGACTGTTGTAGGAAATGCCAGCCAATAACATAATTAGCACACATGGAAAGCAGTCCAAGGAGAAGACTGTCCTGATGAGAAATGTTAACTTCTGAAGCCAAACTGGGGATGTGGGTTAATAAGGAATTTTTGAGCTGCTTTCAGAGGCAAAATGAAATTTGCACAAGAACTTGTTTCCCTTCCTACTCCTGCACATGAAGATTGACTTCTGTGTCTCCCACCCCACCTCTGCTCCCTCCCGTTACAATAGAGAAGCCATCCCATTTCAGGTCCAAATCCGGCCCCTTCACCCATGTCCGGGTTTTCATTTCCCCAGCTTCTCAGGAAATGCATGCTCTTGTCACTTGTGTATTGGAGCTGTTGTTCTCTTTTATTTTTCAAACATGCTAAGATAGTTCTCATTTACAAAAACAAGGCACAACTTTCTCTGCCCCGTGATCTCCTCAATCTCCTTCCTTCCACTTTGCCACCAGATTTCTAAAAACAGTCCCTTTGTATTCTCACCTCCGCTGCTGTCCTCAGCATCACCTGGCTTCTGACTCCATCGCACCAGCAGACGGCTCCTGCAAAGGTCGACATTGACCTCTCCATGACTGGCCCCCAAGGATGCTTTCAGTCCTTACCCATTTCACTCAGATTCATTCAGTACTGCTGACAACTGCTTTCTTTTCCTCTTAACTTGTGTGACTCAACAGTCTCCTGATTTTCCCATGGATCTCCTGGCCATTCCTTCTTCGTCTCCTTTGCAGCTTCTTTCTCCTCCACCAGGCCATTAAGTATCAGAATTCTCAACTCTTCTTTCTAGCGCCTCCTCATTTGCCGCTGTTTTCTCTCCAGGCTGGCGGTGCTCAAACGTGGCTGCACCTGGGGAATCGCATGGGCAGCTTTAAAAAATAGTGATTCTTGGATCTACCAGAGATCATTGTTTCATTAGTTTTGTCAACAGCCTGGCCACTGAGATTTTTCAAAGCCTCCCAGAAGATTCTAAAGTGCAGCCTAAAAATCCCTTCTCTTGGTTATGTCATCCTCACCCAGGGCTTTTATGACAGCCTTGATTCAGATGACTCAACAGTTTTCATCTCTATTCCAGAAATCCCCTTGAGTTCTTGACCTGTACAATCCACTGTTTATTTGACATTTTCACTTCGGTGCTTCAAAGAAGGAGCCTTTCCACCTTCCCAGGTCACCACACATCACACTGTCTCGTCACTTGCCTTCCTTCCATGCCCTAACCTTTCCATGCCCCAGATTCTCTGCTCTGCGTCCTCATCCTCTCCTCCTTCATCTAGCTCACTCTCACTGTTTCTGCAGTTCTTAGTCCTCAGACCATTGCCACTTCCTCGGGGAAGACTTTCCTGGTTCCCCAGGGATCTCTCAAAGCACCATGTACCATCCTTTCAAAGCACCAATCACAGCTATTACTGTAATTTTGTTTGCATGATTATTTATTTAATCTGTCTCCATTACTGGGCTAAAGCTGCACATATTTTTGTTTACCATTTTACCATGTTTTGTGAAATCTAAAATGCTGCCTATAAGATGCATTATTATTTTATATAATAAGTATATTTTATAAAATATATATTATCTTTATATAATATGTGTTATATGTTATACTTAATATTTTGTATAATAAAGAAAAAGCACTGACAAGTATAAGAAAGCCATCTATTTTAAGAGAAATACAGATTTTAGATTTTACAAAATAAAAAAGAAATGTTATCAGTGAAACACTGTATTACTGGAGCATCACACAATGATTAGTCCTAATAGACACTTAAAATATTTCTTTAAAATTAAGCAAAGAATTTGTGGGGGTGGAGCTTCTAGTATGTTCCACAGTTTTATGGCGTTAAGGGAAAGAATATTTGAAAGTTGGGAAACCTGGTTCTTGGAAACAAAGAAGACTCAAAGGTAGTTCATGATTTAAGACAGCACTTGTTTTTTAATAGACTTTATTTTTGAGAGCAGTTCTATATTCATTGCAAAATTGAGCAGAAAGTAAAGAAAGCTTCCATATACCCCCTGCCCTCCCCACATGCATAACCTCCCCGTTATCAGCATCCTCCACTAGAGCGGAACATTTGTGACAACCTGTGAGCCTCACTGACAAAGCATCATCACCCACGGTCCACAGTTTACACTCTGTCTCACTCTTGTTGTGTATTCATAGGTTTTGTCAAACGTACAATGACCTGTATCTACCATTATAGTATCACGCAGAATGGTTTCACTGCCTCAAAATTTCTCTGGGTTTTATTTCTTCCTCCTCCCTAATCCCTGACAACCACTAACCTAATTACTATCTCTATAATTTTGCCTTTTGCAGAATGTTATGTAGGTGGAACCATACCGTATTAGCCTTGTCAAATTGGCCTTTTTCACTTAGTCATATGCATTTAAGGTTCTTCACGTATTTTCATGGCTTGATAGCTCATTATTTTTTTTTAGCGTTCAGTTATATTCCATTGTGTGGAGGTACTACACTTAATCCTTTCACCTACTAAAGGACATACTCGTTTGGCAATTATGAAAAAGCTGCTATTAACATTGGCGTGCAGGTTTTTGCACAACTCCTTTGGGTAAAAAAATACCAAGCAGCATGATTGCAGGATCACGTAGTAAGAGTATGTTTAGTTTTGTAAGAAATTGTCAAACTGTCTTCCAAAGTGGCTGCACCATTCCTACTAGCAATGAATGAGAGTTCCTGTTGCTCCAATATCTTCAGCAGAATTTCGTGGTGTCAGCGTTTGGATTTGGCCATTCTAATAGCTGTAGAGTGGTAGCTCCTTGTTGTTTTAGTTTGCCGTTCCCTAAGAACATATGACGAGGAATATCTTTTCATATGCTTATTTTTTATTTGTGTATCTTCTTTGGTGAGGTGTCTATTCAGATCTTTTGCTCAGTTTTTAATTGGGTTGTTCATGTTTTTGGTTTTGTTTTTTGCTAGAGTTCTTTGTATATTTTGGATAACACTTCTTTATCAGATATGAATTTTGCAAATATTTTCTCTCAGTCTGTGGCGTGTCTTCACCACATTTTTGGTCTCCTTGTGCAAGTTCTTGAAGGGTACTTTCTGAAGGTCAAATGAGAGAAGCATCAGCCTCCCTTTTTGTTCAGTATCTCCCAAAGGAGAAGGAGCTCCCCGGTGAGATGTCTACTTGTGTCCAAGTGTTCTTTTCTCACTTGCAAGATGCAGGTCAACTCTCAGTTTTGTATTCTGACTTAAATAAGGAGGAGACATCATTCATTTCTGGGTCAAGAAGGGCAGCCCCTCAAAAGAAGTAATTTAATACAAATGAGAGTGGCCCAGGAACTCAGTCGAGTCCCACACTTCCCTGAAAGGCCTTGGCTGTTCATTCCAGAAGCCACACATTTCCAAGTGCACTGGCCAGGACTGACTGATGTCCTAAAACAGCCCGTCTCTGAGCTCTGATTTCTCCAGGCTTCTCCTACTCAGTTTCCCTGTAATAGCAGCCTTCTTGGTTAACATGATTATCATTTATTTTCTTTTAATTTCAACCTATAACTCAGCAAGAATTGAAAGGAGAGGAGACTTGAAGCTGCCTCTCTTTTAAAAGAAATGATACCTTGTTCCCAGCAAGGTGCAAGTCAAATGGGAGGCATTTTTCAAAAGAGAAAAGGCAATTCCGTCCTCTTGGGGACTTTCAGGGAAAAAAGATCAGTGAGTTAATAGCCTTCCTCTGGAGTGAAGCAGGGAGGAACTAAACAGGGTAGACAGTGAGGAAATTAGGTACTTCTGGGTGAAGCCTTCTGTGTGATTTCATTAGTCTGGTTGAAATGAATTACCAGGATTTGGGGCATTCACCTATTCAAATGTAAGTATGAAAGCAAAATACTAGGTCAACTGTGTTTTGGGTTTATCTTTTTTTTTCTTTTTTTCTTTAATCTCCCATGCTAATACCTTCTACATTGAGGACAACAAATGAGAGTTTCCTCTAGGGTTGCTGGTAAATGGACCACTTGGTGAATGGATCACATGGATAAAAAGGCCCATGTTACTCTCTTTATACGTTAAATAATGCACATTATGAACTTTACAAGGGAATGAGCGCCTTCTAAATAACTGATTTCTGTTTCTTCCTTTCTCCCTTTGGTCTGTCTCTCCTTCCTTCTTTCCTCCTTCCCTCCCTCCCTCCCTCCATCCCTTCCCTCTTTCTTTCCTTTTCTCTTTTTTCCCTAGAATGTTGGGATTTCATGTGCATATTTGAGGGGTTTCCTTTCAAATATAAGAGAAGTATGAGTATGATAACATAATAAAAAATATTTAAAGGTAATAAAAAGGCAGCTTAGTTAAAGAAAAGAGAGAGAGAAGTCTGATTTTCAGGTAGCCTTTGTAGACATTTGAGACATGCAAAAAAAAAAGGCAAAAATCAAAGGGTGGAGACTTGAGGCAGCAGGTGGGAGGACAGCCTGATTTAAGCAAGCTTCCAAGGTGCTTCATTTTCTATCAGTTGTGAGCAATTCTGCTGCCTATTTCCTTCTTTCTTCTGTCTACTTTGAGAGAAAGAAGCTTGGCCAATCAGTGGGGGTTTTCCCCCTTCCACTAACACTCAGTTATTTATCACACAATTTCTTTGGTGGGAATAGGGAATCCGTCATGGAAATTAAAGTTCTTTTTTTTCCCTCAACTCTTGGCTTGTGATTGCAGCACATTTTGTATCTGCAAAGCTGTTCATTGGAGCCCCGTGATGCGGATGGATGATTTCCACCTGCATCAGCCCCAAGAGCTGGGTTGTGCTCTGGAAACGAACAACCCCAATTCTCACTGTCTTAAAACAGCACGGTGTATTGCTTATGGTCCTTACCCATCTTAGACTAGCAAGGTGAACTTCCTGTCATAGAGACTCAGGGCAGGCCAACCGAAACTCCAACTTATCACATACTTCCTGAGGGCAGAGCCATCATGTCCGCTCACCTCTAACTGGTCAAAGCGAGTCATAGGGACAAATTTGATATTATTAGGGTGGGAAATTATATAAATACTTCACAAAATATTTGTGAGCAACCGCACCATCCTTCACGATACCTTACAGGGAAGAAACCTAAAGCTCAGAGAGACCAGGACCCTGGCACTGGGTCAGCTGCGTGATGAGAAGGGAGTCATGTCTTCAGAGCTCCGTGTTGGGTATTACTGACCCTTAGTACTTGGCCTGTATTTGCAGACATGCCCCTGCCTTCCGGAAGATACAGAAGACATTACTTACTTCTTGAGTATCACTTACATCTTGTGGCTTATCAAGCCCTTTCATTTCAATGTTAAAGTCTTATTTGTTCTTAAACTCTCCAAGTCACATAGGGGTCATGCAGTTATCCGGCTTCATGGTGACAAGACAAGTGGCTCCAGAGTTAGGTAACTGAGTAGGCAGCCGTCTGGTCTAATTTCAGAGAGCTGAAAAGACTCCAGAAGTGCTCGCCAACCCCTGCTCCTCAATGCTGGAAGCTCCCCTAATAGCTCCTACTATTAATAGCTCTCATTAACTGAGGTGCTTATGTGTCAGGAATTGTGCTAAGTGCTTTACTTTTACAATCTCACTTAATCCTACAAAGTGAGGAACATCAGTGTCCCACTTAACAGACAAGGAATTCACAGCCCTTGAACTTTCCCCCAGTTGTGCCTTGAGTGAGCGGTAAACAATGTTCTTTCTGTTTGCCAAGTCTATGCTTTTGACCTCCATGCTTCATTGCTTCCCTGACAGGACAATACTTTAAGTGCCACAATGACACATAAAATTTCAATGCAGATACCTCTGGGAGGGGACAGTGCCTTGGTATAGTACAAGTGAAGCTCCTTTGAAGACAGTCCAGTTTTAAAAGGGGAAGATTTAGGCAAAATTAAAGGAAGGCTAGAGGAGGCATGCCATGGGATGGGGGTAGGAAATGAGAAGTTCTCTGTATTAATTTCCTAACAGAGTAACAAAGTACTACAAACTGGGAGGTTTAAACAGCAGACATTTCTTGTTTCACAGTTCTGGTGACCAGAAGTCCAAGATCACGGTGTCTGTAGGGTTGGTTCCTTCTGAAGGCTGTGAGGACGAATCTGTCCCATGCCTTGTCCCTAACTCCTGGTAGCCTCAGGCAGTCATTCCTTGGCTGGTGGATGGTGTTCTCGCTGCATCTCCTCATATTGTTGTCCCTCGATGTGTGTGAATGTGTCCAGATTTCCCCTTTTTATTAAGAGTCCAGTCATATTGGGTTAGGGTTGATCTCACTGAACTAATCACATCCACAGCAACTGCATTTCTGAATAAGGTCAGGTTCTGAGGTGGAGGGGGGAGGGGAGATTGTTAGGAAGTCAACATCTGAAGGGAACACAGTTCAACCCATAACAAACCCCAGTGAGAGACCCTCGTACTTTTTATTACCGGAATAGGTCACTGCTGCTAGGGATTCCCCACAGGCTGCCTGGGAAAGCAGGTGACCAACCCGGGAGAACTGAGGGGTTGCTGGGGCCTGGCAAGGTGGAGTCTGACCAGTAGGAGGCGTGGAATTGGAGGCCTCTGACTCCGTGGTCTTGGGAGCAGCGCAGGTCATCAAAGAATCCCATGGTCCTGAAAGTCAGGCAAATGTGTGCATCTGGAGAATAAAACAAATACGCACAACAAGCTTCCCCAGAGTCCTCCCATCCTACCCCACTGGGCTCCACCTCCCTGTCTTGTTCTCCCTCCTTTGTTCCCCCAAGATTACCCTCCTGCATGAGGCCACAGCTCATAAACTTTGCCTCAGGCTCTGTTTCCTACAGGAACCCAGGGTCAGTAGTCCGCACTGTAGGAGAATGTTCTAATCTAGAACATTTAGAACATGTTTTTTAATAGCCGTTTAATTTAATAACTTTGTGAAAGCATCCCCCCTGCCCTGCTGCCCCCAGAGCATGATCTCTCATTCCCAAAGTAATCACTTTTACATTTTATTTTGGATAATTCACTGGGAGGAAATTGAAGATACAATATTTAGGCAACATGTTTGTATTCATGGAAGTGTTTTCTTATGTTTCTCATTACTGGGTATGTTTTCTGCTTAAAATCTTCTGTCATGCTCCCCAAAGGTGGCATTATCTTAAAGCTGCAGTGAATAGAGATAACTGAAAAGAAAATAATTTTGAGCAGGTTTGCACATCACCATTTTCTTCTCAACCTTGGTTGCTCAGACGCCTTCCAGAAACCTCAGAGACTTAGGGACAGATCAACCAAAGAGAAATGTAGCTGATCTCTTTCATTTCAAGGGATTTCTTAGAGAAATGGGAGGTGTCAAAACAATCACAGGTATTTTCTCAGATGGGTTAACTTCATAAAAGTGTAATGCGTGTCTAATTTTCATGCCCAGGTGCTTGGGATGGGGATTAGCCTTTCTCACTGACACAGGTTTATCATTGATGGGGGGCAAGGTTGTGCAGGCCTGGACCTGATTTCTGGAGACCTTGGTCAGGCTCTACCTTTGCTGTAATGGGATACGACCACAGCCAACCGCTTCATCTCTGGGCTTTACGTTCTTCATCCTGCGTGGTGGGGAGGAAGGGCATGCACGGCCCTCAAGGCACTTTCTGGTACTAGCATCCTGCAAATTTTGGTTCACCTCAATTATGAACATAGTCAAATGGCTGGTTCACCAAGTGAGGAAAAACAATCATTCTTAGTTTATGTGTAACTGGATCTTTTGCTCACAACTTTTCTGAGAATAGATTTGTGAAGACCAGCAGGGAAATTCCTATTGTCTAACTTGCTTTAAGGAGCCAGTTTAGCCAGAGGGGGTCCTCTTCCTGGGGCTGAGGTGTCTCTTCGTTAATAAAGACTGCAGAGCTGGCTGCTTGGACCAGTAACAAATGAGAATCACAGCCAGACCTCTGAAGAGTTGTTACATGAGAAGGAGGACATTTCCACCAGGGAGCTTTGCCAGGAGCCTGCTAGAGCCAAAAGAATAGAGCCCAGTTGTTTCAGCATTGGGGAACATCTGGGTGCTTGGTACCCAGGCCATCAAGGAGCATGGCACCAGCTGTGGACAGGAAAGGCACACACCCCTCCCCCCCAACACACCCAGAAGCCTTCCAAAGATGGAAAGGAGGCCAAGGTAGTTCTCTGAAACACTGCACCTTAAAAAACAAAAACAAAAACTCTCGTAAATGTTTAGATTAAATTAAAATTAAACCCCTCTGGACACTTATCTAATTTTCTCTTCTCTGCTTGCCATCAGACGAGGCTTCGAATGGGGACTCAAATAGCTATAGATCAAATAAAGAAATTGCCTTTTCCTTGTGCATCTAAGTTGCGCTATCAATTTCGTGAGCTCTGAACTCAAGGAACACCACCATATATAAAAGAGTTAAACACAGGGGATGCTCTGCAAGAGTGATGACTAGCCTGAGCCCTGTTTCTCTCAGACCCTCCAGTGTCCCAAGGCGCCTCTGAAGGACAAAGTGTGAAACCATCAGTATTAGGGTCTGTAGCCACGTGGCCCCTGGTATCAGTCCTAGCTCCCCTGCTTACTAGCCCTGTGGCCACAGACATGTCACCTAAGCTCTCTGGCAGGATGATTGTGTGGCTTCTATGAGAGAAAGAATGTATTTAAAGCACCGGCAGGAGGCTCTGCACACGGGGGTGCTGCCTAAGCAAGGGGCTGACAGAACTACGTCAGGAATGATGGGAAATTCCATGGTTGGTGCTTCTGAAAATTGCCTTTTATTCACCTTGGGAGCTCACCAGCTCTAAACTGATATAACCAAATAGCTAAAACTATGGGGAAATCAATTTCTACCAGTCAAAAGTCTCAGTGTTCTGTCCTCCAAAAGAAGTTTTCATTTCAAAAGAAAAATGAATCCCACTACGCTAAATTTATAATCGGCAAGTATTCCTGTAGCCTTTCAAATGGCAAGGTTTGGATATATTTTCCCTGTCGCTTCATTTCATGCTTTATCACTTCACAGGAGTGAATGAGATGATAATCTCCTACACCACTACTGAAATCTAATTTCCACCTTGGCAGAATTGTTCTCACACCTTCATTCACAAAATTTCTCAAGAGATACTCAGGCTACCAGTAAAAATATCTCAGTGTTCAGGCACTGTGGAGATACCTAAGGAAGGTAAACAGTTGGATTTCTATATCATTTACTGCTACTCAGGGAGGTGTCATGCGAGGTGGACAGAACCCAAGGGTATAGTAGGAGTCTTGGCTTGGCTCTTCCATTAACATGTGGCCTAATTGGAACAAGCTCCCTTCTTCTCATTCATAAAATGGACTGCACTATCAACTCCACAGGTGTTTGAATCCCAGTCACGTGATACTTTTTAGTATCTAAGAAAGGAAGTTACAGATTGTAAAGCTCTGTTAATTTTTATTGTATGGGCCATAGTGATAGTCATTAATAGTGCACGATTCTTCAACACTGTTGCTAGTTAGGATCTATACTGAATTTCCTGGTGAACCCATCTATTCCAGGGACTTTTTCACCCTTACAGTTCAGTCATGATTACTTACGGCAGGGATCAGCCCAGTAGCCGGTCCGTCCCCTTGACCATCACTGCACCTGTCTGGACCTACGTACCTTAAGAGGAGTACAAACAGTGGGGGACCCAGAATGCATAAGGTGCGAGTAGTTGTGGTTTTGGAGGGAGAAAGGCTCTGCACTGCCTGCCGTCCTTCAGTACTACTCTTTGCAAATGGCCAGTTGACATGTTTTCTTATTCCGTAACTAGGCCTAAGATGCCTTCATTAAAATTAGTTTGTTTATTGAAAGCTAAGAGGGACAGAGCACGTTTGTTCCATCACTGTATTTGGCAGCATAGTCCCTAGCACGGAAGAGGTGGCGAAAATATACATGTCAAATGAATAAATAAAAGAAGTCTAAGTGAATAAATAAAAGAAGTTCAAAAACTTCTTTACTGTATCAAATTGCCATTAGCCACTACAATAGACCGGCTTCATGCTTCTTTCCTTAAATAGGCTGCTTCTTTCTTCTTTCATATTCATCCTCAGTTTCCCAAACACACACTTGGGCTTAGCCCATCAACCCTTAGCGGAGCCATGACCTACCCCAGGTACATCTCTGTCATAGCCCCTTAGGATCTAGATTGAAACCCTATGTTAATTTTGTTACCAGGCCATAATTGCGCACTTAAAAATAGCTGTTTTCTTTTTCAGAATAGCACCTTGCAAAATATTGATTTTCACAATTTTCACAATAACAAAAGAAACCAAATCTCTCTTTGGATCCACGCCGCCACATTCCAGCTGACCAGCTCACCGGGCCAGGGATAGGCGGTGAGCATGTGCTCGTGCCGAGCTGCCGGCCTGGACCCGCCTCCTGCTCCCCAAGGTTAGGCTCCTTCTTGCACTTACACTCCTCCCTTTACTAAGTGACACGAAGTGAAACACGAGTGTACAGTTCTCTCATGAGATTTGATTTAAAAATAATAAAAACATGGCTGGTGCCACAATTAATAATTTGAGCATTTACTCGGAAAATCATGGGGAGAGAGTACAGGAGAAAGAACAACAGACAGAGAAACCAAGCTATCTCTTTTATGGACTTAGTGGAGAAAACATGCTGTTAGGATTGTGTGTTCAGTAGGTGTTTTTTTTTTGTTTTGTTTTGTAGACTTCATCTTAAACTTAGCTTCGTCTCTCTCCCTGACTTTTTTTTTTTTTTAGTGAAGGTAGGGGCAAAGTTGGGGACTGGTGTGCTGGGATCTCCTGCCCCATTGGCCCTCAGGGGAAATCAGAGGCTGGAGACCAGGCGGACCTGTGGACCGCGGGGAAGCCTTACTGAGTATTTGATGCACATGGACTCATGGGAGGAGGCAGTTGGAGGCCTCGGGCTCAGCTCAAAGGGCTCAGCTCTGACAAAGGCTCAAAAAAGTGAACTCTCTTGCCTGTTTCACAGCACATCTGTCCCCAGTCCCTCCCAGAACAGAAGGGGAGGGGGTATAAGTAGAATAGGTTGGCTTTGGGCAGCGGTAGCTTTAACTGGGGAGATAGAAAGAGCAAATCTGCAGGTGTGGCCCTGGTCCTGAGCTGTTTGGACTCAAAGGTCTTAACAGGTGATCTTACCTTTGCCTGTGAGTTTCTAGCATCTCAGAATAAGTAGCATCAACCTGTTAGCCCTGGAAAAGTCTCTAAGAGGGATTCGGGCTCTCTGCACATCCTCATACCAAGACTTTGCTTGGTTCCCTATATTTACTCAATGTTCAACAGCAAACGATAAAAGTTGTAAGATTCTTGACCTGGACTATACGATTGTGCTCAGATCAAGAAAGGAGACCGTAAACACCTCAGGGATGAAAGGATATGTAGACTATCACCAGACGGCAAGTCGATAGTCCAGAAACCAAAGGAGCAAGAATTGTAAGCCAAGGTGAATTTGAAACAGCACCCGACCACAGACTCTTGGCCTTCTGGCTCCCTCTGTTTCCAGCTGATCTCCCTCTTCCCATATTCATTGACTTCTTCCACTTGGCCATCCGATTCTCAAGGATAAGGGCCATCCCTGAAAGTATATCATGACCATTTCCGTAAACTTTTGAAGTTGGGCCTCTCACTGGAATCTCATTTCCAAAGGGGCCTTGTCTTAGTCGTGACTGCATAGCCAGAGTCAGGCACAGAGCTATGGTCAGGATCTTTTTTTTTTTTTTTTTAATGAACAAATTGATGCATTTATGTCTTCTGGTATAGCACAGTGCCTGGTATTCAGTAGACTCTCGGTTAAGGTTAAACTGAACTTGGAGACAGTTCTCACTCCTTTGCATGACCTCTCTCCAGTTTGTGAACCAGAGAATAAGGCTAATTAGGGAAAGGACAAGGGCTGAGGTGCCAGTCACTGGACTGAGCAGATCAAAATGAAATTTCTCCAAGCCTTCACACTGTCAATTCTTAAAAATCTGCTTTGACATCGTCAGAGTCTCTTTTCCTTTTACTCATCAAATTTACGTCAGACAGAGCCACCAACTGCTTTTAAATCAATTTCCATTTTCACACAGACAGATCTCTGCGTTATGTAATCAGAAGTCAGGAAGCCATCATCCACACAAATGACTTCTCTCTGCTCTTCAAAAAGAAACAACATTCATCGCAATAAAACGATGACTACCAGCTCAGTCGTGTGCTTTCCCCCGACCTTCGGAATACATACAATGGAGCACTAGCAGTGCAGCATTTGAGGAGATAAGGGAGCATTTAGATGCTACTTCCAGTGAGACCCCATTAAGTCTCAAGTACTTGTTCAGAATCTGGTTCAGTATATGATAAGAAAAAGGCTTATGCCCTTTTATGACTCCAAGTAGTCTTCATCACTATATATCCGGTTGCTTCATTTTATCTCCGATTCGAAAGGGCAGGTTGAAAAATTGCAGTCATCAGAGAGAATTTGGGCATAAATCTTGCTTGAGAATCTCCGAAACTGCTATTTATCTGAAGCCTAAAGCCAGGCTTTTATTGAAAAGGGCTTTTGTTAGCAGATAGAATTATGCATCTGTTGAGACTCAGATCAGAAGAGCAATAAATGAGAAGTCCTGAATATCAATATGGAATGTTGTCCTCATTTGTTTTTTCTGGAAAGAAAAAAATTATGTAAGGGTTTATCGATCCAAGAGATAGCTATCTGCTGGTTGAACTTCTTAGTTCTCCAGAGAAAGAAATGTATATCATAGAATTTGAAATGTAAGGTAATGATAAAAGGTGACTTCTATCCTCAATTGACACGTTTTTATCCCTCAAAAATAAAAAATCTATGAAAGATTTTTTTTCAAAAAAAAAAAAAGATTTCTTTCTCATAAAATTATCAACATTTTTTAAATTTTCTCTTTCAAGGGACTCCTCAGAGCAAGACTTGTCCCATGGCAGTTGGCTTAATGGAGACCTAGCTCGTTCATGAATCCCCCAAGGCTCCCAGCTCCAGGGGCTGGGGACCGAGTGTGTCCTCTTCATCATTAGATCCCCAGCACCAAGTTGGATGCTTAGCCCAAAGTGGATGCAGTGGCTGAATGAATGACTTTCCAAGCTTGTTCATATAACCCCCTTCACCTTTCTACCAGCCAAATTCAGTCATTTCCTAATTTAATGTAGATTCTTTTGCAGATTCTTTCTAGGCAAAATTCTACCCCCACATTGTATCCTTATTATTACTTCATGGAGAACTCCGTCTCTTAAAGCACTTTAGACCTTGATTCTCTTCACTGTCAAACATTGTCTTCCAATTACTTTCTCCCAGCTCAACTGCAAATTCTCTGAAGACTGAAAACATTTATTTTTCTGCCCGTGTAGGGCCTAGCATGATGTAGGCATATCATAAACAATGAGTAACTTGGAATGTTAATGACAGCAAGTCTTCAGACAAATCAGGTGAAGTCTAGTAATAAATGGGTCCATAATCTCTTTAACTAGATTCCCTCCCTCATCCTAACCCACAAATCACTGCTTTCTTTCTGCTCAATCTTTTAAGTCACGAGGCCCTGATGTTTTAGTAATGAGAACGTGGTTGTTATTGATCCTGGGCTCTATAACCTCATTCACAGGGTTGGTGAGCCAATTCTTCTCTCCAGGATGTCTGCCTGGGGGGCTCCTGATTCCAGTGGAAGGGGGGGCTCCAGATTCCAGTGGGAGTTTGCACTGAAGTTACAAAACAGTGAGAACTCAGCTTCAAGTGCTTTAAAAATCAAGCTCTGAACACATAAAGTGCCATTTATAGGAAAGTTATTTTTTTGTGTGTGAATGCAAAAGTTTGAATATCTGTGATGAAACATAATTATTCTAATCTTTCCTTCAAATGTAATTCTTACAAGAGAAAATCTTATGGACCCGATCTTAGGGGACCTGATCAAGATGGGTAGGCTTGTTTTAGATGACAGTTTGGATGAGTTGTCTTAGCCTGGGTTCTTCCCCAAAGCAGAGCCTGAGAGAGGCTTATGTGCAGGTAGTTGACTTAGAAAGTGATCCCAGGGGACAGGAAGGAGGGACAAGGGAGCAAAACAGAGAAGGAGGAAAATCGAAAGGGTAGATACTGAATTGGCCACCGTGAAGTTTAACCCCATGGGACATTCTGAGGAAATTATAATCACCCAGGAATGGTGTGGCATATGTTCATTAGCTCCTGTCCCTTGTGTCTCCACATTTCCAGAGATGCTGTAGGCAGCAAAGTTGGGTAGGTGCTGGCAGGCGGAGCCTGTGGGAAGGTGGTTGAAGTCTCGTTGGAAGTGGTTCCCACATCAGGGCTAGTGGAAGAAGAGGGGCTAAGAAGATCTGGAGCCATGCACAAGGACAGCTCTATGCCGAAATGTTCTCTTTGGCACTAACACCGCCCGTGCGTAGGAAGGACTCTGATGGTACAGAGGGGCCTGGCCTCTGTCGTGCTGACTGTCCTGTGCTGTGCAAGGCTTCAACCAGATATGGTCCAGACACAGAGCCTGTTCAACTTTACCTGCTTTCGGTTTGCTAAGACAAGCCTCCCCCCCAAACTAAGGCAACAGCCCAGTTTACAGAGGAGGTGATTTAGCATCGCTTACCAAGCAGCCTGACTCCCATGCAACTTTGATAGAATTTGTTATCACATCTCTTTGGAAACCATTCCAGTGTCTGAGCATCAGAACACCCAGCACCCTGCATATCTCAGAGACAGGTGCTAACAAGGATAAGGTGGGACAGAAATCAAAGGCTCTCCTTCAAGTGATACTGTGAATACTTGGCCCACTAAAAGTTTTAGTATTCATTGATTTTCCCCCAAAATTTATCCAGTTGCCAATTCAATTATGTCTGTCTACTCAAAATTAATTTTAAAAAAACCTGTAGTCTTTTGATAGTAGGCAAGCCCATGACAAATTTATAATCAATAATATTTAAAGTAAAACAAATCCACTTTCCAGGCCAGTAACTAGGAAAAATGACCATTGTCAAATAACATCTAGACTTCGTTATTCTTAATCACTCAATAGTAGCCACGTGAGTCCCAAGTGCAGAATATTAAAAATTTTATGCATAGGACTTTGCTCTGTTTCCCTTCCCAAATATTAGGATAATCATACTTGGAAACAAAAAGTGAGGACCATTACTCAAAGCTGTCCCAGCCAGCAGGAGGATAATCACTTCCTTAAAGTAACTCAATCAGAATACTAATAGGTGATACTAAATGGTGAAAACACTGATGACTGATCGGCAATGTTGTTTAAAGCTTTTCGGACTCTGAGCCACACCCATCTGTCCATGGTAGGTAGTTTCTGCTCCAATGATGTCAGAGCCGAAATGTTTTCTGTCCTTGTGGAGATCTGGTTCTCCAGCTTTTTCTTTGATTTTGTGAGTTGTCCTTACCACCACCGCTGTGTTCTCCTGAGACATTTTATTTGAGCCGTTTGGTTTCTGTTGTTTGCTCCTTTATAAACAAGTAAGTCCGTGTTTACTGGTCACTGATATTTCCCAAAGCAAACTCCAGTAAAATACTGAGGTAAACGGTAAGAAGCTTACTGAGAAGCCACCTGTGCTCTGAGAACATTGTCTGTTCTGAAATCTAATACGTTTTTGGTTTGTTGGCGCTACCAAAGAAATGCTTCTTTGCTAAAATGCTGAAACACCAAGCAGCTACTCTTTACTCCAAGGGCTTGGCTAAGTATGTGTTAGTATTAGCTAATTTAATTTTACAGTAACTCTGCCAGGTAAAGCCTGTCATCATTTGCTTTTAAGACTTTAGTTTTTTAGAGCAATTTAAAGTTTACAGCAAAATTGAGGGGAAGGGACAGGGGTTTCATGCACACTCCCCACACACAGCCTCTCCCATTATCCAAAGTCTTTCACTAGACTGGTATGTTTGTTACAACCCACAAACCTAGGACACATTGTAATCCCCCAAAGTCCATAATTTACATTACGGCTCACTCTCAGTGTTGTTTATTCCGTGGGTTTGGACAAAAGTATAATTACATGTATCCATCATTATGGCATCATACAGAGTATTTTCCTTGTCCTAAAATTCCTCTGGGCTCCACCTATTCATCCCATCCCCCATCCCTCCAGACCCCTGGAAAGTAGTGCTCATTTTGTTGTGTCCATAATTTGGCCTTTCCCAGAATGTTACATAGTTAGAATCATACAGTATGTCGTCTTTTCAGACTGGCTTCTCTCACATAATAATATGCACTTAAGGTTCCTTCATGTCTTTCTATGGCTTGATAGCTCACTTCTTTTTAGTGCTAAATAATATTCCATTGATCTGAAAGTACAACAGTTTATTTCTCCGTTCCCTTACTCAGAGGCATTTTCATTGCTTCCAAGTTCTGGCAATAATGAATAAAGCTGCTATAAACATAGGTGTGTAGGTTTTCGTTTGGACATAAGTTTTCAACTCCTTTGGGTAAATACGAAGCAGTGTGGCTGCTGGATCATATAGCATGAGTATATTTAGTTTTATAAGGAACTGCCAAACTGTCCTCCATAGTGGCTGCACCTTTTTGCGTTCCAACCAGCCATGAACAGGAGTTCCTGTTGTCCCACATCCTCATCAGTATGCTTGGTGATGTCAGCATTTGGAGTTGGCCATTATTATAGGTGTAGGGTTGTATCTCGTTGTTGTTTTAATTTGTATTTCCCTGATGACATATCATATTGAGCATCTTTTCATATGCTTACTTTCCATCTGCATATCTTTTTTGGTGAGTTATCTGTTAAGGTCTTGGCCCATCTTTGTGTTTTTGAAAATGAGCACACCCAGGTTTACCGTCGTTAAGTAACTTGATCAATAGCTTATTGTTTGCAGATCATTTGAATCTAGGATTTCGTCATTTAAAATTCCATCCTCTTTCCACAAAATTAAAAAAAAAACAGAAGTTTAAGTAGGGACGGGAGGAAAAGACAGCTGCTTGAGAATAATCATGTTTTAGGCCTCTTTGCAGTTTTGGTTCAACCATGTAGAGAACAGTTTGCCCAGAGGACTTTTTTTTTTTCCCCAAATACTTTTATTTTTTTCAGTGTTACAAGATTCGTTGTTTATGTACCACACCCAGTGCTCCATGCAATACGTGCCCTCCTCAATACCCACCACCAGGCTCGCCCATTTCCCCCCCCCCTTCCAAAAGCCTCAGTCCGTTGCTCTGAGTTCACAGTCTCTCATGGTTCTTCACCCCTCCGATTTCCTCCAATTCATCCCTCCCTTCCCTCTCACAATGTCTTCCATGTTTTTCCTTATGCTCCACACGTAAGTGAGACCATGTGATAATTGACTTTTAATTTCAAAATTTTCAAACCTTTCATTTCAAAATCTACATAACTCATAAGGAATACAATCCACAGATCTCTCATCAAAACCTCACATGCCAGAAGATGCTTGGGGTCTGAGATGGCTTTTGCTCGCTCTTTCTTTTGGCTCTTTTAGTTTATTTATTTGTTTGTTTGTTTTTGGCTTTTGCCTTTTTAATCCCACCCCAAAGTTTTCCCCGAGTCCCAAACTACTTACCAATAAGGAGTAATGTCTGAGTCTAAAAGACGTGAACTTTATTTAAGTTTGTGACCCACTTAGAGAAAACTAGATCGTACAATTTGTATGTCAGTCGTAATCCTTTACACGCTTGCACGGATCGGAAACGCTACAACACCAAAGAACCAGTTTGGAGTTGTTCCCTCTCCTTACACTTCTTCCCAGCTACGCCTCCTCCTTCCTACTGATAATAATATATGTTGGTGGAATAAAGTCCTTTATCTTGAGAGGAACTGAAAAGAGCTTCATATCTTCACATGTTTAGAGGCATTATTATTCCTCTTTGACCAACATGGTCCCTTGGGCCTGGGGACGATATGCCTAAAGCCACTAGGCAGTGGAGTAGACTAAACTCTTAATGTAAAATCTTTGTCATTGGACATTTCCTTATGTTGTCAGTCCATTTTCAAGGGCCCAGCTTTTGGGTTGGAGGGGACTAAAAATAAGTCTGGCACATCTGTTCTCGGAGTGCATAAAAGTTGGCCCGTGTCGGTGAGCACTTTGGTAAGCTGGGCCTGGAGCGAGTGTTGGGAATCTTGTGGGAATAAGGTGGACACACCGCAGACTTCGCAGACGCACGGCTCATGGGCTAAGTGGGCACAGGCGCATGCAGTTACCGCCCTGTGGGGCACCCTGATAAGGAAGTTCCGGGTGTTCTGGAACCCAGAGGAAGATCGCATATCCCTGATCTGCTTTGGAGTAAGGGAGAGCATGTGACATCCAAGCCAAAACTTAAAGGATAAATGCATTTTGTTCAGTGAAGAAGAGAATTCTGTGAAGGAGAGATTTTGGGGAAAAGTTATTTCAGGAAGAGGATAGAACATGTGTAAAGACCCAGCGATGAGAGAGAGCAAAGTGAGTTGTGGAAACAAAGCAAGGATGTTTAACATAGAGGGCAAAGGCCCAACATCTAGGCCACGGAATCAAGAACACAGCTGAAAAAACGCCCACAGATGGGGCGCCTGGGTGGCTCAGTCATTAGCCGTCTGCCTTCGGCTCAGGTCATGATCCCAGGGTCCTGGGATCGCTCCCTGCTTGGCAGGAAGCCTGCTTCTCCCTCTCCCACTCCCCCTACCTGTGTTCCCTGTCTCACTGTATCTCTCTCTGTCAAATAAATAAATAAAAATCATTAAAAACAAAAATTCCCCTTGTGAGCTGGGTCTGGCTGGCCAAAACCCACTCCAGGGGCCTGGCAGAATCAGCCACAAGACTGGTGCCGAGGCCCAAAGGCTCTCCTTGCCTCTGTCCGATCCCTAGAGCCCAGCGAAACCCGGGCCATCCTGACCAGTGTCTGCTACAACTAATTAGAGTCTTCTCAGGCTTGCTGATTGCCCAAGGACCATTTTAGTCATTTTAGTAGACCACAGCATTTAAAAATGCCTTTCCATCAAACCAGCAGAGGTAGTCTGAATCTTCCACATCTGAAGAAATAGTTAAGAAACACTTTAGCTCTCTCAATTTTTCTGGAAGTAATGTAATTGGGGTTCAGGGGAGGAAACATGGTTTTCAGACCTTTATTTTGGGCATAAGATCACTTCTTCCAGAATGAGGGCTCTGGAATTAGGTGCTGAGTTCTTCCGAAGGCGGCTTTGCAGGAACTGCTAACGGGAGAAGGAGGTGCGTTCTCCGGCCACCGCCTGATGGAGTGGATGACAGAATCAGGACCTGCCAGCACATACATCACTAGGGCAGGGAGCAGCCTGGCCTCTCCACGGACCCGCTCACATTGCATGTTGCACTTACAAACATAAACCGAACCAAACAAACCTACAGAAAAAACCCAAACATGCTTGTATTGCAAATATGTGCTCTTTGACATAAGAGGAAATTTTCCCGATTGGGCAGTTGGCCCTATTTCCCCTCATTGGCTCTTAGTGGAACTTGATTTCACATTGCTCTATGACAGTGCAATGTGCTTGCCCAATGCTCTATGACACAGAATAAACGAACAAACAAAACTGTAGAACTATTTTTGAGTGCTTAATATACGCCAAGCACTAAGCGCTTTTATCTTCACTGTCATTTAATCTCCACAGTAACACCATGGGGTAGATACTTTTTCCCCCTTCTACAGAAGAGGAAGCTGAGGAACAGAGAGGTCAAATGATTTACCCTCGATCACAACTGGAGAGAGTCAGAGGCAGGCTGGACGCAGAGCCCATCTGCTTGCAAAGCCCTCTCTGCTTTTCATGATGTCACATTGCCTCCAGAAGGGGCCAAAGAGAAGCTGGGGTCACATGACACACCGGACTTTAGGAGCAGTCACTTTGGGAAGACTTAACCTTGGCTTCTGCTGGCAAACTGATAAAGAAAGTAGAGGAAATTAGACAATTTAAGTTTAAGAAAAAAAAAAACACTCCCCTTGCCTCTTAATGAGGGAAAATTCTGTTCCAAAACATACCTTTAAAAAATAAATGAATAACAAGCATCTCCTCCTGGAAATAGTTGCCACTGATTTCAAGGAATGGTTACTCTAAGCACATGTCAGTGCTGCGGAAGGTGACAGCCCCCGGAGTCTGAAGCAGTAGTGCCAAGTCTGAGTCCTCCTCCTGACCGTGTGGCAGGGCTCTGGGGGTGGGGAGAATGCCTTCTGTTGGCCCATGGGCCCAACACGTTGTTAGTTCTGTTGTTTTGTGGTTGCCACTTTTATTATTTTATTAGGTTCCCATAAATGTATGAATCCACTCTGAGCAGATTAATTCATGTTATGAGTCTCCTTGTTTGTTTTTGCACTTGTATCATCCTGTTTTTATTATTAAGGCCTATGGCATGATCATAGAAGATGAGGCAAGTTCTCTTCTCTCTGATCCTCTTTTTATACAAGTTGACTTAGCTATTTATGGAAGAATATAGTCTTCCTAACACATTTTCCCATCTTTATTGAGGTATAATTGATAAACAAAAATTATATATATTTAAAGTGTGATGCTTCCAGCTTTGTTCTTCTTAACCAAGATTGCTTTGGGTATTTGGGGTCTTTTGTGGTTTCAATATGAATTTTAGGATAGATTTTTAATTTACAAGAAAAATGACATTGGAATTTGGATAGGGATTGCATTGTATCTGTAGATCACTTTGGGTAGTGTGGACATTTTTACAATATTAATTCTTGCAGTCCATGGACACAAGATGTTTTTCCATTTATGTGGGTTTTCTTTAACTTCCTTCATTAATGTTTTATCGTTTCCAGTGTACTTCTCCTAGGAGTTTTTTTGTTTTTTTTTTTAAGATTTTATTTATTTATTTGACAGAGAGAGATCACAAGTAGGCAGAGAGGCAGGCAGAGAGAGAGGGGGAAGCAGGCTCCTCACCGAGCAGAGAGCCCAATGTGGGGCTCGATCCCAGGACCCTGAGATCATGACCTGAGCCGAAGGCAGAGGCTTTAACCCACTGAGCCACCCAGGTGCCCCTCCTAGGAATTTTATGGTTTCAGGTTTTACATTCACATCTTTGATCCATTTGAGTTGACTTTTGCATATGATGTGAGATAAGGGTCTAATTTCCTTCTCCTGCATGTAGACGTCCACTTTTCTGCATGTTGCTATCAGTTTTACAAGTTTTTCACCTCTTTGGATAAATTTATTAGTCAGTATTTTATTCTTTATGTTGCTATTGTGAATTGTTTTCTTAATTTCCTTTTTGGCTAGCTCACTGTATACAGAAATGCTACTGTTATTTGTATGTTGATTTTGCAACTTTACCGAATTTGTTTTAGTTTTTAACCATTTTTTGGTGCAGATAATTTTGCCTCTTCCTTTCCAATTTTTCCTCATTTCTTTTTGTTATCTAATTTCTCTGGCTAGGATTTGCAGTACTATGTTGGATGGAAGCAATGAGAGCAGGCGTCCTTGCTGAGTGTGTGTGTGTGTGTGTGTGTGTGTGTGTGTGAATATGGGGGATCGGGGAGAGGATGAGCTCTCGCTGTAGGGAGTGCTGCAGCAGGTGTTCTGAGCAGCTTCATCAGCTGGAGTCAGCATCAGCAAAGACAACAGAGGTCCTTACTGTCAAAAGCTATAGTTGTCCCTGGTGGCAGCAAGGGCTGCTGAGGTCTTCTGTTCTCCTTGTCCCTGGTGGTGGTAGGTCATGGCCAAGGGGATTCCTCTTGGCACCAAGCCAAGCAGTTTTGGGAAATGAAGTAAAATAGGTGAAATGATTTGTGTGGTTTTCTAGGTGTCTGTCTTCAGTGTTTGCGCTCCTCTGGGTCGCTGAAGCTTCTTAATTGTACTCTAGAGTTCTCTTACAGGGATTTTCATTGGTGTCTGGTTGTTAAGTTATTGTTGGTGTCTGGTTGTTAAGTTATTGTTTTTGTAAGGGGGGACAAAGGCTGAGGCCCCCTAATCTGTCATCTTCTGAGGTCACTTCACGTGCATTTTAAAATAACTTGAGCACATTCCTCAAAATAATCTAGCTAGAATTTTGATTGGTATTATATCAAATTTATAGATTAATTTCATCAAGGATGGACCATTTTACCAAACTAAATCATCCCATCCAGGAGAATGAACTATCTCTTCATTTAATCAGGATTCTCTTCTATTCCTTAACAGAATATGAAGGTTTTAGACATTCTTCATTAATTACTGTCTACTTTATAACTTTTGCTACTATGGTGAATGCTGATTTGATTATATTTTATAGTTGGATTTTGCTGCTATTGAGATATGCTATTGATTTTTGTGAGTTGACCTTATATATATCTGGCAACCCTGTTGATCTCTAATTGTTAGCTATCACTTATTAGAGGTAAAATTTCATTTCTGCCTGCTCTAGCTAGGTTTGGTTCTACTTGTCTTTATGGTGGGAATGTCTTATAGTCCAGGCATTATTTTTTCCTGAAGCATATATTGTCGCAATTAGGACTTGTCTGTGCAAATGTAAAAATCCAGAAGGAAGACTGGAGGGTAGCTGGGAAGATGGATAACAGTTTCTTTATGGCCAAGGAATATGCAAATACTCGAGCATAAAAACTGTTAAAAAGAAAACCATAGACCCAAAATGGAGTCGCTTAGGTCAAGTCACCAAACAAGGGTGTAATACCTAACCTAACTGCAGTTTCAACCTTCCCCAGAAATGTAGTCCTAACTAGTCAGTCAGGCATATTCTGGTCAGCACCAATGAGGTAATCTGTCACATGGACCCTTCCTATTCCCCTAAAGGAGGTTGAGGTAATCTGCCTAATAAGAACCCCTGTCCTTTTCCCTAAGGGAAGGTGACCTTGCCTGAAACCGTCCTTTCTTTTCTTTTGCTAATTGTCCTGCCCCATTTTAGCCTATAAAACCCTTCCATTTTGTATAGCTCCTTGGGGTTTCTTTCTTTTTGCTAGATGAGATGCTGACCAATTATTGAATCGCTTAATAATGCCAATTAGATCTTCAAATTTACTCAGTTAAATTTTGTATTTTAACAAACCAAAAGTCACCCACTGGTCCAGAGCTAATACTCAGAGAGTCAATGATAATCATTCCTACAAATCACCTAATTTCTTAAGTTTCTTCAAGTGTGTCCTTCCTCACTTCCTCATTTCTAAAAGTTTTGGGGCCACGACCTGAAGTGCAAAGAGCTGTCAGCCATGGGTCCAGATCAGCAGCAAATACTCTAGAAATCAAGCTGGGAATCCTCTCTTTTCTGTCTCTTCCTTGTCAAAGTCAGAAGAAAGAAGCACTAATGCAGGGGTTGCAAACCTGGTAGCAGGAGGAGTCTCTTCCTTTGGGAAAATCACTAAGCGTTCTTTGTACCACCAAGTTATGAATGGTGTCTATATGGGCAGAGTGAAGGGAAGAGTTATGGAGGACACAGGAGAGTTAAGTGATTTGCCCAGTCTCACAGGATGGGGGAAATCTGGGCTCACCTTGGAATCTGACCCATGTGAAGAGAGTCCAGCAAGGCTGTGGTACTCCTTTTCTATTTCCACAGTAGGTTTTTTTTAACCTGAGGCATCCAGACAATTTTTTTCAGGTCTTTACTGTATTTTGCTTGTTCAAGTAGTCCTTGAGGTGATGTAAAAATGAAAACAAAAGCCCTAATAGCTGTATGAAGCCATTTTTCTCCTACAGCGCCTTCAGTGGCCACCACTGGTAAGCGCATTCCCAGCGTCTGGATACCAGCCCTGCACTCAGGGCTTCCAGTAATAATTTCTTTCAGATAATTTTGCCAATGGGGCGTGTTTTGAGATAGGTGCTCTGACACCTCAGAAGGCAAATTCCAAACTCTTCTGGAAACAATTTTGTAAAAGAGAAACAGTCATGAGGAAGGATTACCAAGAGAACTTTTGGAAGCTGGCCACCCAATTAGGCAACTTTTCTTCTCCAAGGACCTGTAACATGTGCTCACAGTTTCAGTATTTATACGGACACAGCCCTTGAACTCTGACATTTTTAAAAGAAATTAAGCTGCATCAGAAATCTGGGATCCGTGACAGCCACGTTGGTCTCCTTGGAAAGCAAAAGTGCTCTCAGGAAAAGACAAGGGATTCACCCCTTAATCATAGCCACCAGTCACTTCTCCTAAGTAAGATTTGCAAATGAGTAGGAAAACACATTTAGGAGATGTGGGAGGACAAGAGGGAGGAGAGGGAAAGGGGAGTAATGGGGAAGGGAGGGAGAGAAGAGGAGGGACAGAAGAAAGAGGTTTCTGACTGAAAATTTACTGAGGGAGAAAGATAAATATTGCTGAAAGGAGAGGAATGTTAATGCAGAATCCACAGCCAAAGGGCTCAGAGAGTGGAGCATCAGGCAGATAACCAGAAAGGAGAGACCACTGCTTTTTCAAAGCACATCTGACTCTGGCCTTAGCCTTGTGACCGCAACAGAGTCTTTGGAAGCAGAAACATTTGAGGGCAAATTCTGACTGGACTGCCTTCTAGCTGAGTGTGCTGGGCTTGTTACTTATCCTCCATGGAACTCCATTTCCTCATCTGTAAAATGAGGTTAACACCTACTAGTAGGTTAACACTCTACTTATGATGCTGACAGAGGGATTCAAAATAAAGTGTATAAAGATTCTTGCACACTATAGCTCCTATACTCTGGTATCCTGGTCAAAAACAAATGTTTGGTCTTCCTTAAGACTGATTAGCCTGGTATGTTCTGAGGCTGAACTGCTGTGTTCTTATGTGATTTAATTATCTCGGTAAAAGCACGAGGATAAGGCCACACCCCTGGGAGTGGGGGTGGGGCTTTCCCTGAGGAGAATGGGCATCACCACTGACATCTTTTCTTGGATGAGGTCAAGGCCAATCCTGGAACAGCAAATCAAGACAGTGGAGGTGGGTAGAGATGCGAAGGGGCAATTCTTCCTCTCTGGAGGTGGGGAGGCTTATGATGGTTGGCCTTGGGCTTTTCTTCAGGAGACATGCTATAGGGTATTCTCCCTGGAGAGAAGAAAGATGATCCCTTCAAGACCATGGTCCTTGGGAACACATTGAGAAGATCCTCCTTAGGGCCTCTGTGTGCCAACAGCCCCAGACATCCCCCCAACTGTCTGTTTTATCATTTCCTTCTGCCATCCCATCAAGAAATGGGCTTAGGTGGAGGACGAAGGGGTACTGGTGAGAGTAACTGAGGCCAGAGAGCTGCCCATCTTCAGATGCAGGTGAAGAACAGATAGACGCTCACAGGAGGGGAGGTGCCGTATCCCAGAGGCTGAGCTGCAAATGACAGGCAGAGAGGCCCGCAGAAGACGTGCCCACCTGCTCTTAGAACACCCCAACATGTGAGGAGGACGCTCTGAGTATGCCGGGACTTGACATAGCTAAGTGCGGTGTGGCATTCAAAAGGAAGTATAAATTCTTTCTATTGAATACATTTCCAAATTATTGCTAGCTCCAGTTTAAAATTAAGATGTTAGTTATCTTCCAGCAAAAGATTAAAAGATCTGTATATTCCACATGACTGGCTTCTGATGTGAGAAACTTAGTGCCACAGTGGTCAGCTTTTCCCAGCCCCCCAGGTGTTCCAGGAAATGGCCGGCCACAGAAAACCCTTCCTCTCTTGAAATGTCCCCCAGCTGCTCACTTGTCCTTTTGCAGCTGAACATGGACTACCTAATGCATGGAAGACTGCTTAGAAAATGTCCCCGGCTTCCACACCCCACCTTAGCAGAAAGCCCAGCACTCAGAATCTCGTCTCAGTATTTCGTTTTACTCTGTACAACCTGCTTTCTTTTCTAACACCTTGGAGGCCCTGCTGGAATGAACATGCGGACACATGGGGTTCCCTTGATGCAGGTTGGTGAATAAAGAGCCTGCATCAATTTTATCTTGGATTTTGCCTGTCTTTGCAGATGGGAAGTCATACCAAAAAAATATGGTATGTACCAAACAAAATTTGGAGGAGAGACCCTAGGGAGGTAAAGTTTCCATTGTTTTTTGTTCTCTGGCGAGAAGGGAGCCTAAAGGAAGAGGGACAGGAAGAAAGGAGTAAGGGCACTTGTAACAATGAGGCCTGCCACCCCAAAGAAGCTTCGTGCCCTTCACATCTCCTTCCTGCGACATTGGTATGGGCCTTCGTGGGAGAGGCATGGGCCCTCCCCGTGGGTAAACAGGCAGGGGGTCCCCTTAATGACTCAATAACTGGAGAGGTAGAAAGGAAAATGCTTAGGGAAGAAGGATGTCACTTGTCCTCACGGGCATAGTAAATGCAAACTATAGGGCTTAATGTAATTAAAAAAATTAAAATTATGTGCACTAGATTCACACATTAAATCAAAGCAAATTAATAAGTGTTAAACATCTTCCATGTTCAGGGTTCAATATATAACTGCTAATAAACACTGTGCGATGGGAATTTGATTGAGTGAAAGTGACTCTGGCCTCCCTAGAGTTCTCACCGAAGAATCCAGGGTCTAATTTTAGGATTTGAACAGATCTTAGTGGCAGCACATTGGGATAGGACATGGGATGTTCTCTGAACTTGAGCTGGAAGGTTTCATCTAATGAAGAATGTCTTAATTGAGGAAGTTTTAAGCCCATCTTCTCCACTCTAGATAAGATATCTAATACCATTCCCTGTGAGACTAATTGTTTCCAGGTCTCAGGAAAGTGTAGGTACACATGAGTTTGTGCTGACACTAATGCCCAGATTCTGATGGCTTTCGGGCCTGGCGGCAGCACATAAAATCACAGCACCCTCCCTTCCCCATTCTTCCCGTTGTTACTCTTGAGCTTTCCAGGGAGTCGTCCAGCCCTGTAGCTGATGCCCTTCACCAGGACTTGCTCTCCCGCAGATAGCCTCCTCTGGTGCTCGCCGTCCTGGGCAAAGCTGCCCTCAGGTTAAAGACTCAGCATGGGGGCCAGGAGGAGAGCCGGACTTCTCTGCCTTGAAGCACTGACCTCCCCTGAAACATCGTGCCTTGGTGCTGAGACCCACAACCTCTGAGAACTCATATTCTGGAAGGCCTCTTGCCTGCGGGGCTCATGGCTAGTCCCTCAGGACCCTGGGGATCCAAAGGGAAAAGGGACCATGTCACACTGAACAACCCACTCCTTACTCTTTTTCTCTTTCATTCATCCTCTCCTGCATAACCTCTCCCTCCCCCATTCTTCAGCGAAATACAATCCCCCAGAGGAAACTACATCCAGAGAGGTCACCACCAGCTGCTAAACAGCCACACTGAATCTCAGCTTGACCTCGCTGGGGACACACGAGATGCTCTTAATTAATTAATTAATTAATTAATTAATTTTTTGAGATGCTCTTAATTTAAAGTGAGCCTCTGAACTCCAGTCTTCAGAAAAAGGGTGGTTAAATCCCCTACTTGACGCTGATCAGCCTGTAGGTTTAAGGCTAATGCGAGGGCAACGCTTGGATGGACATGTGAGGGTAGCACATGGGTTGGTGGCTGCCCAAAGTTCTGACAGTGGCTGGGCGGGGGAATGTAACAACCTTTTCCAGCACTGAGGCACCACTTGAACCTCCTGACCTCTCTCTAGAAAGCCTTTCTCGATCCTACTAAGTAGATGTAACCTTTCAGTTTCAATTCACCATACCTTGATGAACCTTCCAAGTAGTTCACACCTCACTCTGGTTTAGGGTTTCTATAGTCTCTATTTAATAATGTAGTTTATAGAGTGGGAATCTGTTCCCCTTGTCAGGGCTTTGCTTATGGCAAATGTTGAACAGTGTTTGCTTGTTTGAATTAAATTCTGTTTAATTGGATTAGGCCCATTGATGGCCAACACTTCCTAGAATGTGACAGGAGAAATTAAGCTTCCCCCACAGCACGCTGGCCATGCTCCACAGCAAGCGCCAGTATAAAATTGCCATCAAATTCTGGACGGGCTCTCTCAATTCTTCTGGACGCAAGACTAGCCTGAATTCTCCTGTTCCATTATCTTCTTGGAAATGCCTTTAACCTCCCAGTATAGCTCCTGGCTGCTGAAAGTTCTTCCCTCCACCTCAGCTTTTCCCCTATAGGGATGAAATTTCTCTCTAGGAGCTTTCTGAAGGAAAAAAAAAAAAAAAGCTACCTGGCTTTCTGAAGAAAAGGTCAGAAATGCCCAAGTAAATCACCAGAGACTCTCAAATTGGCAAATGCCTTTACTTTTTAAATTAAAATACCTAGTTTGGCAGTTACATGTTCTGCTTGTGGGAGGGTAAGTTATTCCATCACTTCTGGAAGACAATTTGGCTAGATGTCAAGCACATTTAAAATGTTCACATCTTTTAAACCAGCAATTTTACTTAGAGCAAGTTTCCTACGATTCACAGAAAAAAGAGAGCAAGCAAGAAATTTAAAAAGGCACTCAACCTCACTAGTAATAAAGAAAATGCAAATCAAAACACCAAGATGGATACTCTTACATACACCTTGCTTGAATGTGAATTGGCCAAATATTTTAGAAAAATTCTCTGGCATTATGTATTAAAATTTAAAATGTACATCCTTTATGAACCAGTAATCCTAATTATAGAAACTATTCTAAAGAGATAAAAGCATCAGCATATGAAAGTACATGTGGAGGGGCACCTTGGTAGCTCAGTAGGTTGGGCATCAGACTCTTGATTTCATCTCAGGTCATGATGTCAGGGTCCTGGGATTGAGCCCCGCATTGGACTCTGCACTCAGCATGGAGTCTGCTTGAGATTCTCTCTCCCTCTGCCTCCCCTCCCTCCCTCTCTCTCTCTCTCTCTGAAAATAAGTAAAATCTAAAAAAAAAAAAAAAAAGAAAAAAGTATGTGTGGGTATTTAATGCAGCATCAGTAGTAACTCCCCAAATCTGTAAACATACATGTCGGAAAAAAACCCCAAAAAACATACATGTCGATTTATGGGAAATGGCTTAATAAATTATGGTGTATCCATATCATGGATTATTATACAGTTGTTTTTTAAATAATTATATTTATATATTGTGCCCTGGAAAGTTCCATGAGATGAAAAGTGAAAATAATGATTTCAGCGAAACAGTATATGGTAAGGCTCCATTTTTATTTATAAAAAGTATTCAACGATTCATTTATTCTTTCAACAAATGTTTGGCTAGCTCTGTGCGAGGGACGAAATGGTGAAAACCACATGATTTCTGCCTTTCCGTGTGTATTTTAGCATAGAAAGCACATAGAAAGGAAATCAACCTCAAGAAACCAGAGAAGGGAGAGAGAGGAGGATGTAGATTTTTTATTTACATCCATGCCTTGCCTCAGTTATTTCTCTGAGCCTATATCACCTTTGCAATTAAACTAAAAGAATTTATGCACACAAAAACAAAAACAAAAACATCCTAATGAAATAACCAGAGAGGCACCTGTGGGTTTATATACAAGGAGGTACCACACAGTGGTTATGAACTTGGCTTTGGAGTTAGACCCAAGCGTATTTCCACCTCTGCCACTGACCAGTGCTGTGATCCTGAGTAAGTCACATGACTTGTCTGTGTCTCAGTCCCCTCCTCAACAGAACGGATATTATAATAATATTTATCTTGAAAAGTCATCGCGAGGATTAAATGATGTATGTCAAGCATTTAACACAGTGTTCGGCACATAGTAGATATTTAAAAAGTGATAGCTAGAAAAACAGTAAGGATTTTTACCTTCATATTATTTAAAATTGCAACAAAAAACTTAACTGTCCAACAATTGCCATATGAGTAATGGACATTCTTATGATGGAATATTTTGAAGTCATTAAAATCACAATTTCGAAGATTTTTCATGAAATGAGAAAGTATAATTTGGTAGTGAGCATGAACCTATATATTCACTCAATTCCCGTTTCGAAAAGGCATGTATCTGTCTATATATATGAGAAAGCACTGGAAGGAAATGTCTAGAATATCAACAAGTTGGTTGAAGTGTTTGTCACTTGCCCTTGTCAGTTCTCCAGATGACAAGCAGAAAAATCTAACATAAAAAGGGGCTACGTGCTTGCCTCTAAGCTCGGAAGATGGGAAAGGATGGGTTATTCAATTTCCATTCCCCTTTATTTGGTGAAAGAGGAGAATCCCAAGTGATCATGAGAACTGTGGCACTGTTAAATTGGGAACAAACGCAGACTGAGTCTCTGAAGACCAGAGACCACCCTCTGCTGGGACAAGGGGTACTCAGAGGGGTCTATATGAGAAGGTGGAGATGCTGTTTTAGGAATTAAAATTTTCAAGCTGGAAGGGAATCATCAAATTCCTTGCTTCTCAGTGTGGTCTGCGGATCTCTCTAGAACTTGTGAGATGCAGAACTTCCCCAGATCTACTAAATCAGGTTCTGCATTTTAACAAGATTCCCAGGTGATTCTTTTGCACATTGTAGTGTGAGGAACAAATGACATCCCTGCGAGACTTTTAAGAGGTGGAATGATAGGTTCAAGGTCACAAATGGGGATTTTCATGACAGTGGCAGAAATAGGTCTCTGGACCGTGGTTCCATTGTTTCCTCATTGTATCTTGCTGCCCCTCACTATGTTCTCAACCTCAATGCACCCTATTTGGTATACATTATCCAATCTCTCCTCCCCCGGTCTTTTCTTATTCTAGTAATCTTTATAGTATGGTGTTTTATTATTAGGTCTCTATTGCACTAAGACACATTATTCTTGCTGTATGGCAATGGGTGAGTTCAAGGTCAGCTTCAGGTGCCTGCATTATTGACAGTGCTTCGGTCTCACTCCTCAAGGGCTTCGTAATGTCCACTGAGATTAGTCTCTAGTTCCCTATAAACTTGCTGCCACCGAGCCAAGTGAAAGCGTGGTCCAAAGGACAGCTGAGAGTCTCAGCATTTCTGACCACTGTCTCGACACAAACGTCTTTCCTACCCCTTACCTTTGTTCTCTGTGTTCTACCTGGGTTCTGCTCCCACCCTCTCTCACTTTCATCAAAGGTTTAATTATGCTCCTGGATTTCGATCACGGATTTATTAAACGTTTAACTCTGTGTCCCTTGAATGATAGTTTCTCAGTAATGAGTGGTGTGTTCAGAAGGAGAATAGCAGGTCAAGCATGAGTGTAATTTGGAAGAGTTTGATATGAACCATTTCATCTCTGCCAGTGTGAATCACTGCTTTGGTTTTTCAAGCCGTGGGCCTGCTGGACTATGTCTGCCAAGGTCAGCTGAGGTGACCCAAATTAATTTTAAAGACATATGGTGGCTTGGAGTTCACCGAGTTATCAGCTCACAATATTAAAAAAAAAAAAGACTCATTTGATTTCCCCTCAAATTATGAACTAAAATATAAATTACCTTGAAATGACTAGAAAATAATATGGCATTGTACTATAGAATTAGAGATTGCTGCATTTATAGGTCAAGGCAAATTCTTAGAAAGAATCTACCTTTTCGAAGACAACACACAGAACATGCTGGAAGAATTACTAAGTATTGAGTTAATCTTAGTCAGTAAAGATTTGCCAGGCCTCTCTTCTGTGTAATATACCACTTTAGACGTTGTTGTTTTTTTGTTGACAGAGGGCAGGGGTGGGGGATTGTTCAAAAATGGCTCCCTGGTGAAGTTACAGTGTAAGTAAGGCGAAGAGAAATAGGCACCATCTATCATTCCAGGCAGAATATCAGAATCATAAGAGAAGTCCATGTTCTGTGGGCATTTGCACAGAGCACCCACATGTAGGTAGGGGACCCGAAAAAGCCAGAAATGGTAATATTTGAGATGGGCTCTTGAATATGGAATTCAAAAAACCTTTCTTCTTCATTCATAAACTTAAAAAATTACAAGGATGGCATGTGAGTTTTCTAATAAGTCATTCAGAGGTATATAAAGAAAACATTAATTGTCTACCATTTTCACTCCTTAGGGCCCCCTTCCCCGGCCCCCAAAGTAACCAGTGTTCACAATTTGGTATATCCTTACTCACCTACACATTCCTACATATATGTAGCTGGCTAAAACTTTGCTTTGTAGTAGTCATTGTTGTTGTTTTACAAATTAGGATATTATATACATTATTCTGCAATGTTTTTCAATTTAATAAAATCCTGAATATTTTTTTTTAATCCTGAATATTTTCTTAACGCATATCGATCCAACTCATTCCTTTTAATAGATGCACAGTGTTCTATACAATGACTGTTCCAGAATTCAATTCGCCGTTTCCATAGTGATAGACCTTCAGGTTGTTTCCAAGATTTCGTTATTTCACAGTGGGTCAAATATTGACAGGAAGAAATGGAATCAAAGAATCAAAAAGGCCAGAAATAACTTTGGGTTAAAGCATTCATGGCCCAATAATTTCTCACCACAGTCATTGCATTGTTAGCAGCTGGGCCAGGGATTTTCTGCTTAGTCCCCTCTGGTTCTGAGCTCTTCAGTTCTCAATGACAATACCCAAACCTTACTATATTTCATGTTATGCCAGACTTCCAGTCATTTCTTCCTCTAATCATGACTTCCCTGTTCCCACACCTTGTTCAGAACCTGCCCACACCTCCTTCTCAGAGAGCAGAGATCCGTGAGGCAAGTCACCTGCCTCTGTGGTCACCACTGATGAAACTGTGGTGACCATGGGCTTCACGATGGGCTCATCAGATTCTGTCTTCTGAGAATTTACAGGTGGGACCTAGAGACATGGTAAGGGCTGGGTGAGATGCTTGAACTGAGAAGTGATGGACAGCTGAGGTGGGAGATTGTACATGAGCCAAGTACTTGCTCAAATAGAGAAGGTCAAATGCATGGAAAGGGTAAAGAATGAAGCAGATGTGTAGAGTGAGTATGGGGAAGGGAGAGAGAATGAGAGAGAACCTGATTAACTCGCTACTGACTCTTCATTTTCTGGTTCTAGCCCCGTTTGAGGACTGATTGTACTTTCTGACCTTGGGTTTCATTAGATACCTGTGTCTCCTTCTAATTTCCTTTTGTCTGGACAAGATGGAGAGAGGGTGATTTTTAATTTGTCATCAAGTGATTTTGAACTAAGACTTTGACTAAGGGTGGGGTTAAGAGGAAGATACTCTTTTCCACCAATTTGAAGCTAGAGAGAAAGAGCATAATGATCTCCCTGGTAGATGTGACAGCCTACTCTCTACCAGTGTAGAAAGAGATATAGATTGTGTGATTTATTAATACAGGATGTTATGTGACAATAAATAAAATACTCAGGGGTAAAATGCTCAAAATGCTTCATTCAGTGAAGTTACTCAAGGTTGCACCTCCAGTGGGAAGTGAGTCATAGAATCAGGGCTCCCAGCCGGGTATCTTGAAGAGGGTCAGGGATGGCTGGCTTGGGTTCCGCCACATCTGTGTTGTATGGCACTGGAAACTGGAACCTCATTTTCTCTCCTGTAAACTGAAGACAATATATAACATTCTTCAGGGGACTGAGTGAAATCACGGATGTAGTGTCTGACATCATACCCGGCACATGATAAGCCCTCAACAGCCTTAGTTCCATCCATCCCTCTCTCCCCTCATACCCCTAGCTCTTCCTCTCACCACTGTTTAGGAATCTAAGTTCCCTTGATCCCCATCTTTAAGATTGAAGCTGCTCCGCCCTCCTCCTGGTGCCGCAGAGCAAGGTATGGAGAGAAGTGTGCAAGAGGCCATGGAGCTCTAGCCAGATTGAAAGATACTAGTGGAAAATGACAGGGTCCTGGAGGAGTGTGGGGAGAGGGGAAGGGCTGCGTGTGTACCAGAAACCCTTGTACATATGGCTGAATTAGAAGCTATCACGCAAAACAAGTTAGAACCAACTATCACATACTTTTACTACTACAAACACCTGCTCCAGCAAATAATCACAGTGCCGGGTGTTTTGAGACAGCCATAGATAACGTCATATAGTTGATATCTGAGCTGCGTATTCATTAGCTGATGGCCGTTCCCAAAACAGTGTTGTAAAGTGACAGCATCCGTTACTTCTAATTTAATGTTGATTAATATGGCCATATGCTGAAATCGTATGCATATATTATAAAGATTGACCAGTCCTCTCTCTGAAGAGCTGACAAACTAGAATGTGTGTGTAAAAACATGTACACATACACGTGGGGGATAGTAACGGAAAGAAATTTTTGAAAATTAGGCCATGAATAAAATTTCTGATTAATATCAAACAATTATGAAGTGCTTAGCATCACTGGTCTCTGTGTAGAACAAATGAAGGACTTTTTTTTTTCATTTCAAGAATTTCCATTCTAAAAAGAACAAAAATCTTTCTGGAAGGACTAATACTGTCCTGGTTTGTGTAGGTAGGAAATAGGAAGACATAAGAACCCTTTGCCACACTCACATGTCCTGCTGGACTGAGTCACCCTTTAAAAATATGGCTGACCAACCGATATTGCTGCTTTTATTAATGCTGGCAACAGCATTGTGCCTGTTTGCCAGGCACTGGGAATACAAAGAATAGGAATTATACATCTTCTTACCCATAGGAGCTCTCAGACTTATGGGGAAGACAAACATATGGACAGATAAATTATGCTAAAATTTTGAGTTATTATAGAAATGTAACTGTGCTCTGAACCTATAAGGCAGAGCTATTCCATCTGTGTAGGGGGATTGGAAGACTTGAGAGCTGACAGTATCATTTTACATGTGTGGAATTGCATAGACAAGTGTGTATGTGCAAACGGTTATGTATACGTGTGCACATACCTGTACACACACACAGCACACGTAATGCTGATGGCCGCTTCCCAGCCCCTTAGCGCTCGGACCGACAGAGTGAGAAATGGAGTCCTTTGAGGGGGAGCGGTGGAAATAAAAATACATCTATAATGGACGTTCAGACACAGATTTTTGGGAGACCACATACATGTGTGGGTGGGTTCTCCTAGAGGCTAAATCTAAGAGCGATGATAGGATTCTGGAGAAGAGGAGTCACCAGAAGGAAAAGAGCAAGACATGAGTAGCCAGACTCCACGATAACCCTGAGGGTCGGAGGGGAGCAAGCCGTGGTTCCAGGCAGCTTCTTGGAAATGTGTCCCAGTCTGGGTATTCTGGAGACACGGGGGCACACTGGGGAGAGAAAGACATGTGTGGACAGAACAAGCTGCCTTACTGAATTCTTGACACTTTGAGACTCAAGTGACCATGCTTTGGGACCCCCTTAAGTTTTTGTGTCAGAGGGATAGAGCTTTCTATTTCTTACTTCTTACTTCTTACTTCACACACCACACACACACACACACACACACACACACACACACACACACACACACACACACACACACACACACACACATGAGCTGTCATGCAACCATGACAATGTAAGAACATTGATGTTCATGAAAGATCAGCAAAAAGTTTCCCCAAATGACTTCTTTAAAATGCAAGATTCCCTACCGCACCCAGTAAAGCCCCCTTTATTCAACCTTCTGATAAGTGTGTCTCAAGTTCCTATTATGTGGCAGTGACACTCAGTGTTTAAAAACACATCTGTTGGCCACTTTCCTTGGTGGAACCAAAGGGCCCTTCTGAAATGAAGGACACGCGGAGACTAAAGTAGCGCAGGTGGGGTCCGTCCTCATTCAGTGAGTCGGGAACAGGCTTGGAATGGGGAAGAAATGATTTCTGTGGAGGAAGATCTGGAATCGTTGTAAAGGGACTGGGCCACGATGAGAACCACTCCGTCATGCAGCTGGGACAGCAGGACAGACAGGCAGGAATGCGGGGATGCTGAGGAAAGGACGTTTTCCAGGGGACTAAATGAAGTAACAGAGAGTCATAGTGCAGTAAGTTAACCCCACACTTCTGATGTCGGACCACCTCGATCTGAATTCCAGCCCTGACACCTCGGGCTGGCGATTTGACTTCGCGCTGCCTCAGTTCCCTCACCTCTAAAATGGGGACGCCAGTTCTTGTACATGAAGTGTTTTATAAGGATGAAATGAATGCAGGCAGGTGGTTACCACATGTTGTCAGGGCAAAGCAATTTCTTTTTACATCCCATCCCCAAGCTTTTAATACGAAACATTTCAAATTTATGAGTGTTGTGCTGTGTCACCCAGATCCCCCATTCAGAACTGAAGTCAGTCAGTCATTTGACATCCTGGGTGGGGGGCAGAGGGAGTAACAGCCCTGCCCCCTCACCCTAACAGGGACCAACCAGGAGGGGCCATCCCAGCTCCAAACTCCCAGAAGGATCAGTGAGTCCTTGTGTTTGCAGCCCAGTCCAACTCCTTCCTCTGCCCAATCCTGCTTGCTTCCTTCCTCCAACAGTGGCGATCCCGAGAGCACACCCTAATAAACCCCCCATGCTGACGTCCATTTCAGAGTTGGCCTCCTGGAGAACTCAACTGGTAGCAAAAGTAAAGTTGAAAGAACAATAAAACCTCATAGATCCTCCACTTAGATTTGATCATGAATTCTTAACATTTTGCCAGAGTTGTTTCTTTTCTTTCTCTCTCCCAATCCCGTTCCTTGGAAAACCTCCTTTTCTCTTGAACTGTTTTCAAAGTTAAGTTGCAAAGAGCATGATATTTAACTCCCAAATATTTGGGCATGTATTTCCAAGGAATAGGGACATTTCCCTCAAAATCACAGGCTACTATCATCCCTAAGGAAATTCCCAATAATGCTCTGATATCCAGTCATGTTCATATTTTTCCACTAGTCCAAAAATGTGTATAATAGCTATTTATTTTCCAACCAGGATTCAATCAAGAGCCATAATTTATGTTTGGTTGTTACGAGGTTTTAGTCTCTTTTAATCTAGAATTTTTTTCTTTTTGACAAGATGTTGAATTTTTGGAGTCAGGGCAGTTTTCTTATAGAATGTCCCACACTCTGGATTTTCCTGATTGCGTCTTATGTGTCACTTCATCTCTTCTTATATCCCCCATCTTTCCTATCATTGAGGCACCTTCCCTGGAGCTGTTTTGTGTTTCGTGGTGCATGCGCTCAGGCCAACCCACCATAAATGATGCCCACCTGGGTCCCATGGGTAAGGTAGTGGCTCCCCGATCATTCCATCATAAAGATCTACTGTCCTTCTCGCAATTAGTAATTAAAATGTGGTTTAATACTTGGCACTGGCCAAACAGTCTGCTCCCTTGCATCTTTGACCCCTTGGGGTCCATGGTCTTTACCTGAAACTGTTATTCTATTAAGGATATAAAACAGCTAGGAAGAGATTATGCTGAGTGAAATAAGTCAAGCAGAGAGAGTCAATTATCATATGGTCTCACTTACATGTGGAGCATAAGGAAAAACATGGAGGACATTGGGAGAAGGAAAGGAAGGGTGAATTGGGGGAATTCGAAGGGGGAGATAAACCATGAGAGACTGTGGACTCTGAGCAACAAACTGAAGGTTTT
>CM052884.1:6355880-6462735 GCA_028534135.1 Potos flavus
TTTTTTTAATTGATTTGGCCAGTGTGGGCCCCGTGAGCTGGTTTTTGTCTATTTTTGGCATGAGCTCCTTAGTCTCTGAGCACTTCCTTGCTCTCTGCTACGATGATGAGATTTTATAGGCTTGTAGGTCCCCCCCCACCCCCCCGTGCTTTTACTTCCCCTGTCCTGGAATTGGTGTTTTTGTTTTTGGTTTATTGTATTGTGTTTTGTTGTGGTGATTGTTCGTTTTTTAAGTGAGGTCTGATCTTTTTAGTGGGAAATGATATTTAGAATCCAAGACCCAAGGACTGGGCATACCCATTGCTACTGACAAGAAAGCACCTTTTAAAAACTGAAATCTTATTTAAAAAAACCCAAAGAATGAGACATAATGAAGCAAGGCTTTTGATTTGGAATTGGAAGATCTACCCGCTAGAAGTCCAGCAGAGAAAGGGTAACCAGAAATGAACAGTTTCGGCTTCTTAAACCATAAACTTTTTTTTCAGGAGTGATCAATGTCCCACAGCTTAAAAATGAATGTTCCATTATTGCGCTCCAGGGATCAGAGAACGTTTGCTTTCATCCAGAATAGAAAGCATTTATTGTCATCATAATTGGTGAATGCCAGCTTGAACAGAAGAGAGAACAGAAGAGAGATTTCAATTAAGAGGTTTCTGTATGTGAAAAATTCTTCTGAATTTGAAAAAGTCATAATCAACCATCCATTTTTTCCTTTGTTTTAATATTGTTTTTTTTTTCTTTCCTTGGTTAAGGGAGGTATTGGTGTTTGTATGCAGAAAAAGAGCTCCATATTGATTTTTATGCACGAATTATTTTTTTCATCAAGATAAAAAAGGGAATATATTGTAACAGTGAGAAGAATGTTTATCTTTCCCTGATAATTAGGTCTCCTTAAATATAAGAAATTATACCCTGTTCTCTTGTGATGAGAAGCTGGGCACCAGGATTCCCATTATTGCTTTACTTAAGACATATGAATGGACTTTTTATTAGCAACAATTAAGCTGTGAGGCTGTGATGGAGAAAGAGAAAGGCAGGGGAGTACAAACAGTATAGAAATGGTTTCCTTTGCACCATTGAAATCCTTTGCAGCGACATTCTAAAAAATGCCCAGAGTCATCTACGGGGAGAGCTGGTCACTATTTTAAAGGTGGCTTGAAATACATGGGCTTACCTAGAAGGAGAGAAGTCTAGACCCAGGCTAAGACTGTGATCGGGAAAGAATCAACAGTCACTGCTGTTAGCCAGGAAAGGGGGATGTTTGATCATTTCCATAGTGGGACAATGTTCATGTTTTGTCTATGTTCAGACATAGTTATGAAGTGGCCTGTTCTTGTCTGGGTCCATCCTGGTCCCAGAGTGGCTTCATCTGATGTTGACACTCTGTGAAATGATTTATGTCCAACAGGAGAACACCAAGGCCTCGCTGTGAGTGTGAGGTGAGTCTGGATGGCTTGGGTTGCATGCTGTCCCTCGCCCGAGCGCCAGCTCACCCTGGTCCCCTTGTAGCCTGTGCAGGACCCATGGGTTCATCTTCCGCTGCAGCGTTCATAGTTCTAGAGCCCGGACCTCAGATGCAAAAATAGGTGAAGGCAGGTGATTGCTTCATGTTTCTCTCTTTTTCTGCTGCTTTGTGTATGGGCCAAATATCACCATTCCTCATCTCCCACGTTTATGTGTCCTCAGTTGAAGTGAGCATCCGATATTGACTAGGGGCTCTGAATCCAAACTCTAAACTCCTTGGTGAGAGAATATGATTCACCTGTTTAGGTCAGGTGACCACATCTGCGTTCAGTGACTTTTTGACTAGGAGGGAAGGATTGTGGAAGAGCAATGTCATTCCCCAGGCCCGTCTCTAAAGGAGATCAGTCCTTAGAGAAGGGGGTCATGTGCTGGACGTTGCCTAACACAGGGACAACTTACCCGTGTTCCATGTTAGCGACCTCGACAATACGGTAGAAGAATAATGAAGCTATTACCCTGCATGGCTTCCGTGCTTTACAGAAGCAAGGCCTTTCTATCATCGTTGTTAATCCTTCCAACCACCTCATGAAGTGAGTATGATTTATTTCCACTTAAAAGGGAATATGGTAAGAATCAGAGGAATTTAGAGATCATCCCAAGCCTATACATCCTGTTACTCTAGAACTGAGACTGAAACACAGACTTCACAATTACCGGGACAGCCCTCCCTCCATAATGAGTGTGGGTCTTTCCCCAGACCTGGGGGCACACTGATGGTGGGTCAAGGGGAATTTGCTCGAGGTGAAATTACTAGTACAAAAGCTGGGCCAGGTATCAGTCTCAGCGGTCTGACTCCGAGCCTGGCGTGGAAGTAACAGAAGGCTCACAGAACGGGAGGAGTGGGAAATGACAGAGAGAGCGGATGGTTTCTCTTCTCCAAAAGGTGAGAGCTGGTGGAAAAGGAAGAAGGAGATGTGAGGATAGAAGGCTTTTCCGACCCAGGGCGGGTTTCGATAAAGCACAGGAACCCTCAATGAGGACAGAGATACCATCAAATGGACTCCCATGGAGGCCTGGGGCCAAGGGATAGGAATGGTGGAGAAGCATGCGGGCATGATGGGGGTCAGCTCAGGGTCAAGGCGACGGTGCCTCCTCCTCTACCGTCTTGTCTTTTACTGAGAGATTAAAGTGACTCTCTTACTTAGGGGAGTAGGGAGAATAATGGAAGTAGGGCTGAAATTCCCTCCAGCTCTCAGCTCTGTGATCTATGAATTTAATAAGCTCCACAATGCCGGGAGACCCTATAAAATTGTCTCTGGAGCTGCATCTCTCTCCAATTCCCAGTGGTGGGAGTTTTTCATTGAACTATTTTCGCATTTTATAGATTTGGTTCTTTCTTATTTAATTGAGCTATTTCTTGGGGAAAACGCCCCAATAGCTCAGCCTTGCCTGAAGAGCCTGGCACTGTGGCCATTAGCACGGCGGATGTCCCACATGTCCCAGGGGCTCACACTGTCATCATCAAGACTCTAAGCAAATGTGGGCTTTGCCTGGGGCCCCGGGAGGATTTTTAAAGTCCCTGTGTTGTCTCCCAGTGGATGTTCAGAGGAGCCCGTTAGACCATTCCTAGGTGCACAGCAGGTAGAATTCGAAAGAGCACATGGGCTTTTAGGGAAGTTTGGTACAAGAGGATAAGAGCCCCCAGTAAGATGAGGACAAATTTAGTGGTTCTTGGGGAATTTGTTCTTCCTCTTCAGGTTTCCACTTAAAAAAAAAAGGAGGCAATTTGTTGTTTTTTGGTTTCTCACTCTGGGAGCTGGAGCTGATTTTAAAGGATTAGTAAATTAGTTCAGTTCTGGCCTTAGTCTCAGGGCACAGATGTTCCCTCTCTGCAGGGGGAGAGCCTCTGGCTTGGTGGGTAGGAGGGACTCGGGAAGGATTCCAGCTCTCACACAAAGACCCACAGCCCCCTCTGTTGTCTGAAAGAGTTGGGGGAGGGGCTCACAGGGGCCAGTCCTTGCTGGGGGAGGCAGGCCAGCACCCCGAGTTCTGGGGTCTGTGTGTGCGGTGTCCATGACCCAGCACGTGCGTGATCAGTGAATGGACAACGCCACTGGATCGATGCCCCTTCCTACGCCATGGCCTTCTCAGGCCAAATGTTTCAGCCTGTTTGATTTGTCTCTGGCACCCATCACCTCCTTTCGGCCTCCCCTCAGTGGCCCATTCCCGCTACGGGAGGACTGAAGCCCAGCCCTCCCACCCCTGCCTGCTGTAACTTACTCACATCCACGTCCCTGTTGCCCCCGCCCACCCGTTCCCTTCCAGTTCCAGCCCTTCTGCCTAACGTCGGGCCAGCACCACAGTGGACTTAGAAAGGCGGGACCAGAAGCCTGTCCGGGAGCTCAGTTACAGGACAGTCTTGCTCCGCTGACCTGGAGTCAGATCCCTCAGTGCTTCCTCCCGCAAGGCTTGGGCCGACCCTTTTCTGCCGGCACCCTGTGGTTTTCAGGCCATTCAGTTTGTTCCTTTCTCCTTTCACGAACCCGCGGGCTTAGTCCGTTTGTTGGAAGTCAAAAGACTAGATGTCTGTGGTGTGAGGAGACTCCGAACCCTCGCACTGCTGGGTGGCCTTCAGCTTCCCAGGCTGGAGTTCACTGCCATTCCAGGCAACGAGAGGAGCTTTAATCCTGCAAAGCTCCTCCCCGGACATCCGCCCAACTTCTTTCCATCCTGGCTCAAACCCCGCAAACCTGACAGCTCTGCCGCAGGGCTCCCGGCCCGACCCTCTGCCTGGTGCCTTATGCCACCTCTGACTCGTCCGGGACTTAGGGACCGGCCCTGGGAAGGGACTGGCCCTCAGGGAAGCCCCTACACTCATTCATTCGTGGAGCAATCGTATTTATTTCTGGAATGCTTTTCCACAGCCCTCAGAAGAGCTGCTTCCTAAATAGGACTGCAGTTTTTCTCTCAAAGGGATTAAAATTAGACGACTTTGTGCTCTAGTCTCATTTCTTGCCTTAAGATTGCAGTGATATAGATGGAGGTTGTCACTTTCTCCATCCCAGGTTGACCATAGAAACAGTATTTGCCTCATTAATTTGTCTTTTAGCACATGGAATAAAACATATCTGTCTCAGTCAACATTTCAGGTTTTAGGTTTCTGCAGCCTTACAACGAACAGATGTGCTTCAGCCTGTAAGAAGGACAGGCCTAGAGGCCATGTATGTGTATGTATGTGTATGTGTCCTCATTCTCTTGCCACAGCCGTAAAACTTCCCGGAATTATGAAAAGGAAGGGCTGGGCTTTCAAAGTACGGAAAGACGACCTTGCCTTGTTCTGTCTAGTGACCCTGAAGATAATTCAGATCATGTATTTAGTGGTACCAAGTGAAGAGGATAAAGGCTGTGGGCCTAAGTGGTGGAGACGCCCCTAGAAGGCAGAGGCAAAGAGAGGATGCTCGGTGTTAGGGCTCTGGGTCCTTCCTCTGCCCCACCTTGGAAAAGGTTTTCAGACCTGAACTTTAGGATCATGTTCTGGTGTCCCATTACTTCCTATACCCCAAGGTCCTCAAAGGTGGTCGTCGGGGACACAGCTTTTCAGCAGAGTACTGAATTTGTGAGAGAGTAGAGGACAAAAATTACTTTAATTGTCAAGCTAAAGAAATGTGAGGTACAACCCATCCAGAGCCAGGTCAGTTACTGAGGCGGCTCTTCCTTCCTTCACTCGTCTCGTGGTCAGCCGTGCTTTCATAATGCTAACCTAACAATCCCTTAAATCTGCCACTTAAGATTACACCTCAAAATGAGGGAGGTGCCGAATTTTTTGATGAATCTCCCATCTTTTTCTGTATGCCAGGTAGACACTATCTTCTCTTTAGCTGGGATCCACCAGTATTTATCATTTGTTTGAAAGAATAAAAACCATAAAGTATAAACCCGATGACCATGTAGGCAAAGACATGTAGACAGGACTAGTGAAGCAGGAGCGAGCCCAAATATCACACATTTCATTGGTGCAGTAGCTGTGGGGACTGAATCAGAGCGCTTGTACTTTGGAAAAGCCCTCATAAATATTTAGTGAGCTGATAATCGAGGAAGGGCTGGTGGAGAACCGAGGCAGTAAATTCTACTTGAAGACATACGAGAAATCTTCTGGGTTGGAAGAATTTCTTAGGACCTTGGGGGTGGGGCACGCAGGAGTGGGGTGGAGAGATTGAGTTTGTGATTGGTTATAATCTTCTTTTCAGGACTCAAATTGACTCCAGAGTGTTTTCTGCCCACTCCAGCCTTCTAAAATATGTAATATTATATATATATATATATATATATATAATAAAACCATCAGTCCTGCTCTTAATATGAAAACAAAATACAATTTCAGCAATTCCCCAGCCCTGGTTATATTTCAAGCTTTGAGGAATTTTGGATTTTTCATTGTTCTCCTTTTGAGTAATCACCACATTACTCAAAACCTTTCCCAGGGTAAGATGCAGTGTCTGTCTCTAATTTTGGCAGAAAGCTGGGAAAGTGAGTTGGTGGCGCAGGAGGCGGCGGCCACTTAGCCGGCCCCGGGGCTCAGGCAGGTGCCCCGGTGCTGAGAGGAGAGGTTGCTGAGCCCTTGCCATCCTGCTGCAGACGCTGATGGGGGAGCCTGGTTTCGTCTCATGCAGCATGATTCAGTAGCTGGTCCTGAAACCTTAGAAAAAGTAAAGGTTACCTAGCACTCCAGAGCCCCTGAAAAATACCTTTATGTTGTTGCGGTCAGAACCCGTCTGTGTGGCGCCGTGTTTCCCAAGCACATTGGAGGGAATCTGTGCCCCACATGATATCTTGACGCGAAGCGTTTCTGTACGACGAGGGTGGGAAATGCTGTGTCCGATAATCTCTCCGGGACACTTTTGATGTGAAGAACACACGCGCAGCTCTGAGACGCCCCGCACGGAAACGTCGATCTGGTTTTATTTCACCCAGAACTTCCGAAAGCCATTTGGCCATGCTTCTCGACGAATCTCCTGCCACTGTGCCACAAGCAGGCCTGTCCCAGGCTCCCCGACCCATGCGAGTTCCAAGCACAGACTCCCATCTCTCAGACCTGAGCCATTGCTTGTGCTGTCTCCCCTGCCTGGCAGGGCGCTTCCCTCCCTTCTTTCTCCTGTCACCTGCCTCGCTGATTCTTAGAATTTCTTTCAGATTCAGTGTGAGAGTCACCCTCTCAGGGCAGTCCTCCCTGATCCCTGATCTGACCGCAACCCTCTTCTCTGGGCTCTCTTCTCGGCTAGCGCCCAGGACACTGCACTGGGTATACCTTCCACGCAGGCTTCTTGAGGGCGGGGGCACAGCTTCTCTTTCTTTTCTCAGAGCTCAGCATTGCATGGGAGGAAGGTCACAGTAATGGAATGCGTGGGTGAGAATTAATGAGATCGTGCGTGTGAAGCACTGGAGTCCACCTTCCCAGTGCCTCTTCTGCCGTGGGCAGGCTGGGATTACCTCAGTCCCCTGGGGATTCACCATCTTTCCACACGGCTCCCCCACTACATGCTCTGTCTCTGGGCTGTGGAAACATTTATGGCAGAAGCTTGCATAAGAAGGCTCACGTCATCTCTTGTCAACGAAAGCTCCCAGAAACTTGATCTATTGACAAACTGACTGAGCGCATCAGAACCTGTATTTTAAAGTAAGACCCTTAGATAATTTGCCTGCAGTTAAAGATGGAGAGAGACTGCTCTCGGGCATAGCAGGACTCGGTAAGTCATTACGAGATAGGGCCCGTCTCCAAAGACTTTAACAGAAGGACCCTGGAGGTAAAAACAAAAAATAAATAAATAAATAAACATCTGAGAAAGTAGATTAAGTGAATCTGAAGATAGTAAACATAAACAGTCTTTGTTCTAAGTGTCCTAGGTGCTCTAGGTATGTCTTAATTAATTTAATTTTCCTATTACCTACCCAAATGTAAAGACTGGAATACATAGGGTAACCACCCCATTTTGAGCGTGACCCATTTAAAAAAAAAAAAACTTTAATTTTGAAATAATTATAGACTCAGAATTGTAAAAACAGTACAGAGAGGTCCAATGTACCCTTCACCTGGCTTCCCCCAAAGGTAGCATTTTATGTAACTTTGGTACAATATCGAAGCTGGGAAGCTGACATTGGCACAATCTACAGATCTTATTCAGATTTCGCCAGTTTTTACCTGTACTTGTGTGTGTGTGTGTGTGTGTGTGTGTGCTAGCTCTATATAATTTCTCCACATGTAGAGATCAAAGGCCCCAGTCCTGCACACATTCAGAGCTGTTCGTCACCACAGAGATACTCCCTCATGCTGCACCTTTATGGGATTGGCCCATTTTCGGAAGGGCAGTTTGCAAGCTGCGGCAAATCCTCAGGTTAGCCACTGAGAGCCATCACTTTCCCTGGACCTAGCCTGTGGTGTTGTGCAACCATCCCTGAGTCTCAGGACATGGCGCCAGGAGTTAGCACAGCCTCCCACCGTCTCTACTGAGCATGTGCTGAGCTTCCCTGACATGACAGCGTGAACAAAACAACACGTGCCAAAAGCCCGGGGAGGGGGGACACTTCCGGCAGTTCAGGAAGTAGCCAGACTTCTGCCCTCTGACCCTTTCTGCTAGGGACCCTCCTGCCCCTCATACCCTGGGACCGCAAAGAACAACATCCCATGTTGGTGAGAGGCTTTTCTCTACGAGCAGTCTGCGAGGGAAATCTACCGTGTACAGGAAATAATCCACCCTGAGTCCTGCTGAATCAACCCTGGCCACCAAGTGTTGCTCAGATAGTTGCCCTCCTCGCTTGTTCAGACCAACAACTGCAGGACAGTGGCCAGGAGGAGTCAGTCCCTGGGGCACTGGGCACGTGGGGGGCGGTGTCCCCCAGCCTGGTGCCTGGCACACGGTGATCACAGTAATAGCTTCTGCTAATTGAGCACGGTCTGTGTGTCGGGTATTATACTACACATCTTATTTCACTGTCCCATTGAATGCTCAAATCCAGGCTGTCTCCATCTAAGGTCTGTGTTCCCCAACTACTCTCCCCCACTGTCACTCCAGTCACCCCGTGACTGGGAATTCTTCATCGTCACGATTATTGAGTATATCGATTTAGTAATCCTAAGTAATCCTAAGAAGATCAAGCCCACCTTGATCTTCTCTCTTCCCCTTTCACCTTCACCTTCTGGGTGCATCCTATCATACGTGGCAACTGTTAGCATTTCTGAACCCCAACCGTACTTCTTTATTCTTTTGGTCCCCACAGAAGATTAAGACCAGAGGTCAGGCCTTGGTATAGGCTGTCACTTTTGCCGGCATCATCTCCTTTCTATAGCGTTTCACTGTGCCTGGTAAACGATTCATCCTTCAGCTCGAAGGTCACTTCCTCCACAAAGCCTTCCCCACCCTCTCGAGACAGAGCTAAGCGTGTTTCCTCTCCGTGCATCCAGAGTACCTTGCTGACACCTCTAACACAGCCCTAATTGTTGCCGTCATTTGTTCTTAAGTGCGCTGTATCCACTGGACCATGGACTTGGAGGACAGGGACTGAGCTCTGGTCATCTTGACACCCCCAGACGTAGCAGACAAAGGACACTTGAGAAATGTGTGTCAAATGAATGAATATTGTGCCCACCAGATATGATGGCATTTTCCAGACTTGCCATCATTCTCTTTCAATGCATCATAGGCAACAGGTGCTGGAACCATATTCTGAACTCATAGGAGAGCAGATCATAAAAACCTGGGCTGTGCTAGTGTTACGGCCTTCATATCAACAGGAAGGAGGAAACTTGCCTATGGAGTGCACTAAATGTGCACAATTCCTGGGGAGAACTCAGCAAATGTTCATCCCATGAGTAAAGAATCTATGTGCCAGTTTGGAGAGATAGGTGCTAGTAATACCATTTTACAGATGACAGACGTCCACAAAAAAAGGTAGTAAGGGATGGAGCTGGATTTGAACTCAGATCTTTCTGGCTCTAAAGCTTGTATTCTTCCTCCAACCTAAAGAAAAAGAAGGCAGCCCTAGCTGCCAGCCCCCTGTTCTTAAAGGCAGGAGGAGACCCATAAGTGGGAGTGATCTGGGGTGAGTCGTTCACTCTACTGGTAACAATGAACCGGCATTTGCCAAGTACCTACAGTGTGCTTGGCACCTCCCAGCTCATCTTTCAGTGACCATGAAGCAGGCATAATTAGTGTACTCACTGCTCAGATTGGAACACCGAGGTCCAGAGAAGTTAAATAACTTTTCCCAGCAAATAAATGATTTGTGACCCAGGACACATTAGTATCTGAAGTGTCTGTGGCTACTAGCCCCTCTCCCAATCGCATCCCTCTGTTATTATTTATAATTGCTCTATTTAGAATTACCTTACCATTTGCTTGATCGGTCCCTCCCTCCCTTCCCTTCCCACTCCCCTACAAAATGTAAACTTAGTGACGGCAGGGTTCTCCTCTGTCGTACTCACTGATGTGGCCTCCCTAGAGCAATGCTCTGCTCACAGTAGGCTCTCAGGACAGATTTAAATAAAAATGGTAGAATTGATATTTGAAAACAAGTCTGGGTTGCCTGAACCTTTTTGCTTCTCTGCAAAATGGAGGTAATGACACCCAATTTTCCTGGTGTTGCTAGTGTTCACAAATGCCCTAGTGCCTTGCCTGGCACATTGACATCACCCTCCAATGGCGGCCAATGTGATTGTCCCTCTTCCTTGGACACGTGCTCCACTTGGCAATGCAGACTTGAGGCAAACCAAGGCTGGCCCTGACTGAGTCGCCCTTAAATAGGTCATTCCGAGAGGGATTTTCATAAGAAATGAAAACGTGGGGCTTCTGACTAATTCTGGGAACACCCAGAATTCTATTAACTTTATTTAGAGTTCAAGCCCACTGTGAGGCCTGAGCCTAGGTCTTGGTGTCAGGGACTTGCCTGTTGTTGGTTTAGCACGCAGTGTGAGTGTGCATATGTGGCCCAAGAGAGAGCCACAGCCAAGAGGCCACATTGACCACCCACCCGTCTCCTCCATGACCAGATGGAGCAGCCTTACCTGGAGCTTGCCCAGCCTGCTATTCCCCAGCCCACGGGCATGTTTGTCCCCAATAGCCAGACTCTGTATGTCACATTCCAAAGTTATCAGGATTAAAAGTCCTGTTTGGGTCCCTAAGTCACCAAATTAACCCATTTAAAACAGAAAACATTGTTTTCCAACATCCCTTCTTTGCCCTGCACTTGACTGATCTTAATTGAATTTCTTGACTTAGGAATGAATTATCTCTGCTAACTTTGTCTTTGAAAGAGCTACCTCTCTGGAAATTGAACCGTGCAGGAGGTGTTTTAACTCTTTGAGGCCAGAAGAGAGCTTTTACTGTTCAGTAGCTATCCTGTTCATCCAGTCGATGCCGGACCAGCCACGCCAAAGCCTGAGCTCTACTCGGGCCAGCCCAGAAGTCTCTAGAAAGGCAGTGGGGGAAAAATTATCAGAGTAAGGGAGGCAGGACTGTGTACACACCATCCACTTAGGAGTTTGGGCTGTTAAGACATGAGACTGTGTCTTAGGACATAGCTTCTTTTCTGGAGGAGCACCAATGAGTCAGTTTAAGAACAACCAAGCCAACAAACAAGACAGTGTAAGTGTGTGTACCACAAACCCATAGACATGAGAGAACAGGGACGCCACTGTAAACTGGAATGACCGAGGAAGGTTTCATGGAGGGGGAAGATCTTAGGAGAAGTATTGGAGGCTGAGGATTTTGGATAAATAAAGAAGAGCGAGGACAGTTCAGATGGGAAGATCGGCATAGGGAAAGACTCCAGTATTGTGGAGGAGGAAGAGGGGAACAGAGATTATAATTAGGGAGAGAGGGGAGACTTGGCCAAGTCTCCTATGGAACAGTGGTGAGAAATCAAATGAGGGAAGGACACAGCTGTTTGGCATATGACTCAATAACGTTTACTTAACCTAGTTTGTTGCCCCTTGAAGGAGAGATGGAATTTTCTTACTTATTTAGGTCACAAATGAGAGGTTTTGAAACCATACTTAGGTTTAGAGAAGGAAGCACATTCTCCTTTACTGTGCATGCTTTTGCCTGCTCCTTAAATATTGGTGTCCCCCAGGAATCAACCCTCCTTGACTTTTCCTGTTTCTGAACATCCTTCTGAGGCAGTTGCATTTACTCTCATGCCTTCAACCACCGATATACTGCATCTCCCACATCTGTACCTGCCCCTGGTCTTTCTCCCGGACTCCAGCCCTTAAACCCATCTGTTTGCTAATCATCTCAGCATCTCTAGAATTGAACATTATTTAATTTGTTAAAAGGAGAACTTCTTGCCAAGACCTCCTTTTCTCCCATACTCCCTACCTCTCTTAAAGGTCCCTTCTCTTCCTTCCTATCTCCCTTCCTTCTTCCCTATCTAAAGCATTAATCAAATACTTGTGATATGCTAGATACCATATGAAATGTCCTCTTGCTTGTGAGGGTCCCAGGGTATAGTGGAAGAGGTAGATGAGTCCAATAACTCATTTTCATTCACTTAACTATTTATAGAAAACTACTTGTAGGGACGTCTGGGTGGCTCAGTCAGTTGAGTGTCTGGCTCTTGACCTTAGCTCCGGTCTTGATCACATGGTTGTGAGTTTGAGCCCCATGTTGGGCTATATGCCCATTGTGGAGCCTACTTAAAAACAAAACAAAACTACTTATAAAATGTTAGAATAAATAGGCGTAGGCAAATAGTTCTTGAGGAATCTGAAAACTTTACCCAGGATGGTAAGCTCAACAAAGGCCTCTTTGATTAAATGAAATATGAGTTAAGTCTTAAATCTTAAATCTTGAGAAATTAATTAGACAAAGAGAAGACAGGAGAAATAGTATATGATAGAACACAAAGGAGAGTGAGCAAGAAATTTTAAAAAGGTGTCCATAATAGTAAAAGTAAGAGCAAACATTTATTCAGCCCTCCCTATGTACCAGTTACCCTGCTAAGCACCTTACATGTGTTTGTTTGTTTTTTTATTTGATCCTCATTATAATCTCAGAAATAGGTTGTTGTAGCTTGTCCATTTTGTAGTTGATGAAACTGCTGTCCGGGTGAATAAACTTGCCCTTGAATTTTTGTGAAGAAGTAGTTGAGCTGGAAACCAAAGCTTCTCTGACTCAAGAGCCTGGCAAATGGGCTGGTGCAGGAGAGGCCGTATGTAGAAGCAAGATTCTAAAGGGCTCCGCGTGCCTCAGGAAGGGCTTTGGGTTTTATCTCAAGAGAAACGAGGAGCTGTTCCAGGCTTCTATTCTGAAAAGTTCCCTGAGGCAGATCTTCATTTAGCATAGGCACTTTTGGAGAGGAGTCAAAGATGAATTTGGGAGTAGGTGCAAGACTAGAAGCAGATGGACCCAGGAGGGGCTGTTGCCATAGCCCAGGTGAGCTTCAGGAGGCCCGAGAGAAGGGGGCGAAAGAGACAGGTCTTGCTAAAATTTGGACGTAGGCGGAGAGGGTAGGTGAAGAACAATGCTCAGGATTTGAAAAATAATTTACTTTTTCAAAAATAACCATCATTTGAAAATTCAGTCAACAAACATTCTTGAGCCTCTGCCTTATATCATGGACTGTTCTAGGTCCACAAGACATAGCCCCTGGTCTTAAGGAGCCCACACTGTCAAGATGGAGATAAATGGGAATAATCACAGCTAGTAACTGTGAGAGGTATGCACAAGCGTATCACGTTGGGTAGGGCGCACCACAGGTGGGCTTCCCAGAAGAGGGGCAGCCCTCCCGGATCTTTCTCTTGACCTATAGATTCACATTTCCAGCTATTGACTAGTCACCGATGCTGATTGTCCCTCGGGTATTTTTGACATTCGAACTCACGCTCTGACCTCCAACATATAACCCTCTTCTCATGAGCCATGTTTCATGTCCTCATCAATGTATTTACTCAATAAATATATTCTTTGAGTGCACATAAAGTGCCAGGTACTGTATCAGGCATGACGCTTAGAGACTTTTAAAAGTATGTTAATATTTTCACTATGGTGTGGAGAAGCTTTTCATTTTGGTGTAGTCCCAATAGTTTAATTTTGCTTTTGTCTCTGTTGCCTCAGGAGACATGTCCAGAAAAATGTTGCTGTGGCCGATGTCAGAGAAATTACTGCCTGTATTCTCTTCTAGCAGTTTTGGTTTCAGATCTCATACTTAGGCCTTTAAACCATTTTGAGTTTATTTTTGTGTATGGTGTTCGAAAGCGGTCCAGTTTCACTCTTTTGCAGGTAGCTGTCCAGTTTCCCCCGCACCATTTGTTGAAGAGACTGTCTTTTCCCTATTGCATTTTCTTGCCCCCTTTGTCATAGATTAATTGAGCATATAATCATGGGCTTATTTCTGGGGTGTCTATTCTTTTCTAGGGACTCATGGGTCTACTTTTGTGCCAGTACCATACTGTTTTGATTACTACAGCTTTGTAGTATATCTTGAAGCCAGGCATTATCATACTTCCAGCATTGGCTTACGTGAGAAACAGAGGCCACAGGCATCTAAATGACATGGTCAGAGATAACATTGCAAGACTTAATCCAAATAACTTAAAGAACACCAGCCCTCAGATTCTGCATCTCTTGACAAAACTCAGCCTCCCTGGGAACAAATGGATGAACAGGACTGTGAGGCAGATTTTACCTTGTTGGAACACAGAAACACCCCTCCCGTCTGCCATGGCCAAGACCACTGTGAGGCCAGAGTGGCATTGTTTATCCCCTCAAGGTCTAAGTCCAAACAGAGGAAGTAGGCAGGGGGTGTCTGATAAGCCCCATGCTGCTGGCGCCATTCACTCTGGCTGGACCGCATATGATGGGAACAGCTTGTGATGTTCTTGTGATAAAGACTGAGAGATTTAATGGGATGTTTCTACCGAGCACAGCTTGGAACATTTCACACAGTTCTGCCATCCTCCAGCGGTGCTCGGTCTTTGTGGAAAGGCACGACTCTCAGCAGAAGCTTTGAGATTAACCAAAGAGGGAAAACTTAGTGGTAAAGAAGATTCTGCAGATAACAGGAAGGCCCAGAGAAAGGTGTCTCCCACAGAGCCTACCACTGGGCCTTGGACCGACCATGCTCTGCGTAAATGCTCACTGAGCAAACAGAGGGGTTGGGGCTGACAGCAAGGTGATCGGAAGCTCTCGGGTAGAGAGAGGCTGCGGCACCCATTAGCTTTTCAGGAAGGTGGTTTCGACTGCACACCCCTTCATTTGGCTCACGGGTATTTTAAATGCCTGAAGATCCTAGGGAAGGAGAAAGAACAGAGCCTGACAAGTCCTAATTGGCCCCATTAGATTCTGAGATCAATACGCGGGGGAGCTTCTGCCAAGTTTGTACTCCCTGTGGTGCGATGAGAGAGCCAAGCAGCTGCAGGCTTCTGGGGAGAGTTGCTGCCATTGATCTAGACTTCAGAGCTCATATTCCCAGTGTGGTGCTGGAGGAGAGAGGTGACAGGAGGGCAGTTTCCAAACCTAAGATCCCATATGACTCTCCCCCAACCCCAAGACCCCCAAATCCAACCCAGCTACCCACAATGTAGCATAGACCTTGGAAAGTGGTGCCTGAAAGCTGCTGCCCCATGTAAGAAAAGAAACCCACCTCTAGATCCACTGAGAGACGTGATCTCTAGCCGACTCATTTAACTATTAAATGAAACCCCACTGGAAACGTTTATTGAGTTTCTGACACTGAAACATTTTTATATTTCCCTTTTCACTTAATATTTCTCATTCTTTGGCTGAGTCTGTAGGCAAAAGTCAAAGCACAAACTTGCCCTGAGAAAGTGAATCCTTGACTCGAATGCCCATTCTGAAAGAGAAAGCACTTTTCTCTCATGCGCGATCTTGTTCTCACAAGTTAGATACTTTAGATAAATCTCCGGGGTTTGGAAGAATTTGGAAAAGTGCAGGGTCACTGAACAAACTCAACCATTTAATCTCGAAAACTCTGCTCAATTCTCACCGCAAGCGCAGTTGTAAAATGGGAGCTGAGAAGGTCCTGGGGTCATGGGGTGGTGGTTAGAACAGACTCTGGGGCGTAAGCAGGGCCCAGAAAACAACATTCTGGTTGGAAAGATATGAGCGCTAACAGGAAAGTTGCTGTGAAAGTTTGCAAGTGAAACGGACGGGCAAAGACCAAACCACCTCTGTCTCATGAACGTTTCTGAGACCATTTCCCTGCTCCAGGGGAGCCCCGTGTCTAGGGGCTGTGTCAGTGGGGGGGTCTCATTACAACGGGGTCACCTTTGTGGCCATTGGGATGAAGTACGTGGCCAGCCATTTCCTCCCAGCCCATCTCATGGGACCTCCCCTGGACCCTAGACCAGCTTCTTCCAAGTGGCCTTTAGCCTCTGCTGCTCAACCAGAGGGCAGAGGCAGAGAGGGTCAGGGCATCCCCTGTGCTCGGGAGGAATGTAGGCCGTGAGGGCTCCCGACCCAGGCTCATACACGGGTTGGATTCAGCAGAACCTCCTCCTGCTTTTTCTCTCTGTAAGTGATTTTGACTTAACTACTTTTTAGTTTGACTGCTGCTACTTAACTGATACTGCATTTGCTCTGGTTGAAGTGAGATAGAATTTTAATTCCTGAGATGGTGTTCTAGAATGTAGGATACATTCATAATATGTTTATAAGATTATTGATAGACTTCTTCCAAACATAGTATTTCCACGTCAGTGGTCTCTACAGAATTAGGTAGTAGAAGTATTATATTTTGATTGAAAAAAGAGATCCACTATTGCCCAAACCACCCCTGAAGTTTGACAGGACTGCGTGGAGACTTAAAACACTGAAGACCACTTCCACACGTGAGGGGCTGCTATTAGAAATCTGTCAAAGTAATGTAATATTTACCCCAATAAGTTTTGATTAGTTTTTAAAATAATACACATAGACACCAAAAAACCCCCTAAATGAAACAACATCCCAAGCTAAACTCAATAAAGTTTTATGAGGTTAGCCCTAACTTCATGGATCACTTTAGGGCAGTTGACATTTTGCAACCATTTGTTTCTTGTTCTGGATCTCTTTCTCATGTTATTTCATTCAGGATATTCTTTGTGTTTGAATGTTTCTAAATTTTTTGCAGTCAAGAACTAATTTTCCCTTATGGCTAAAAAAAAAAGAAGACGGAAGGAAAGAAGGAAGGGAGGGAGGGAGGAAAAAAAAGTTTTCACTCAGTGTTTCTAGTTGTTTTACATCATCTAGGTTTCAGGGATACAAACTGTAACATTTTACCAGAAACAAAAGAAGTTTACTATTTGATTTTTTTTTTTAAAGCTCTGTCCATTTAATACTTTAGAAAATTTAAAAAAAATTAAAGCCACAAAAATATTTAACAGAAGAGGGTGAGAAGATTGGCAGAGAGGCAGCAAGTCATGGGAGCATCACCAGCCGAGCACACGCGGTCCCTACAAACTGTCCAGCGTTATTGGAAGGTCAAGTACGAGGATGTGAGAGCAAGCTGGAGGGTGGCACCGCCAGGCCTTTGTTGTAGGGCACGCTCACTGAATCCGAGTCTCTGTGTGACTGGGCTCTACGTAGGGGACCGAAGAAGGTGTGTGTCTCAGAAAGCTCATTCTGTCTAGAGAGGGAGGCGCCGGGAGGGCCAGGCCTGGAGGACAGGTTGTGCTGTGACCCAGACAAGGGAAACCAGCTTTAACGAGGGCATGAATACACAAGTAAGGACAGGGGAGGGACGGAATCCAGAAACACTTAGCAGGGGCAGAAGAAAGGGCACATGCCAGAAACACTGAATTAGGTAAACTCGGTGATTTGGTGAGGAGTCAAGAATGTTCCCTGACTTGTCCCATAAGGAACTGAATGCATGAGGTGCCCCAGAAATGGGGAGTTCTGAGAATGAGGAGAGAGCTTCGAGAGGGGAATGGTTGAGTTATGTTTTGAATGTGTCCGACATTGTAAGATTAAATTGGGGCACGTTCAGTTGACCTTGCTGACCTCTGGATTTTGGTCAGGTTCCACACCGCAGTTTGAATTCTGTGCCCTGGGATGGAAGAACTGCTTTACGTCTCCTGCTTGTGACCTGGGCATGGACCCTGCACTCTGAATATTTCTTTCCTTAGGGAATCAATATGGTGGTTTGTGAATATTTCTTTCTCCGGACTGGTGATATGTGGCAAAGACGTCTTCCCTGCCTTCCGGTGGAAATCCCTGTGCACAGACCGAGAAGTGTCAGTTTCCACAGGATGCCCAGGGTGTTTCCAAGCTGCTTCTTTAAAGGGGAATTCAGAAGAGAAGAGAATGGATCAGGCTGTTGTGCTGGGAAACTGGGGGGCTCCCTTGGTTATTCATATGCAAGTCATGCCATTGTCTTTTCAGTAAATGGTGATCAAGAGCCTACTGGGCGGCAGGACCTGGGAATTCAGCCCTGGGTGAGATAAGCTAGCCCCTGCCTCCTGTACTCTTACCAGTGAGGAGGAATAAGACACCAACAGGCTGATCTAGAAGAATAAATTCTCCTCCCCTTTTTCTACCCTTTCTGGGTTTGCTCTAAATAGGATCTGATAACTCACGTACCAAATGCCTTCCTTGTGTATAGATTCAATGAGAAGGATGCTGGGCCTGAGAATTTAATTGGACCCAGGATTTAAAAACAGAAAACAAACCTCTAGTTTTAAATTTTCTATTTCCTTCTCAGTGTTTCTGTAGCCAAAGGTGGGTGATTGGGGTAGGAAGTACCATTGCTGGGTGGGAGGTGGTAATGGGCGGGTAGGCCCTTGAGGTAGATGGTTTACGAAGGAAGCGGACCTCTGGGACTGCCCCTCAGAATGCTGTCTCCAAGGTGGGCTGGGGGGGAGCATTTCCGGGTGCTGTTTTTCTCTTTCCTAGACTGTGCTCTCAAAATTGCTGAGCATGTCGGTCTGCGTGAGTGTGTGGCTGGTGCTGTGTGCACACATTCTCTCTGGAGACACCCACAGAAACCCAGAATACTGCAGGGAGAGGTGGTGGAGAGGCCTCCGAGGGGTCTTCCCGTGAGGACCCTCTGCCGAAGCCCACATTCCCCGACTCCATCCCCCCACCCCGGTGGGCCTGGGCTCTCCCGGCAGAAGAGCTCAGACCGTGAGACACATTGCTGACCATGATTTTGTCCTGGGGTAAGGGAAAGGGCAGATTCTCCTTTCCAAGCAGAGCCTAACTGAATACCTCCAGGGAAAAAAAAGACACAGCGTGGCATCAGGCAAGCTTCTTGGGCTCCTCTGTCAGCACCCCCAAGAGCCACATCTAAAGTGTCTGAGACAAAGCAGCACTCATTGCTTTGTACCTCCTGAAATGCAGGGCAAACCTCTTGCTGTTCGGGGGACAATTTCCTGCTCCGGAAAATCTCCCACCCCAACTAATTATCACCAGCGAAAGTCTCATTTTAAGGGGAAGTAAGGGAGGAGGAGCAAGAGAGAAATTTGGTTCCAGTCAAAGAGAAAGGTGGGGGGACCCTTCTAATGCAGGAGTGCATGGGTTTTAGAGACGGTGCTGCCCCGGCAGAGATGGCCACCTGCGTGGGAACTTGCTGCCGCCCCCCTGGAAGGCTGGGTGGGGCTGTGCTGCCTTGGGGGAGGGAGAACTACTGGGATCTCTGAGCCAGAGCACCCACTTGAGAAGCTAGCACCCGGACGTGTGACCTTAGGCAAGCTATTCAACCTCACTGTGCCTCAGTTGTCTCATTTGTCAAATGGGAAGAATAAAATTACCTATTGCAGAAAGGGATGTTTCATATGTTTTTTTTTTTTTAATTCAAGATAGTGTTATATCAGTTTCAGGTGCATAATATAATGGTTCAAAATCCCATACATTTCTCCGTGCTCACGGAGATAAGTGTACCCTTGAAATTAGTTAATGTGGTAAAGTGCTTAAAATCAACAGTGCCCGGCACAGCGTGCTGAGAAAATGTTTGTTCGAAAATGGGCTGAAGTCCCTCCCAAGCAAAGCCACATGCTGCAGGAAAGGGCAGCCGGGTTGGACATCCTGCACCCCCAACCCCGCCTGTGGCCAGACTCCCTGGTGCGGGGGGCCCTCACGTGGCATGTGCCTGGGAGGAGGGCAGCGATGTCAGCGTCAGATCCACATGCTCTCTCACTGCAGAGTGTGGACAGGGAAGGAGGGTGAGGGGTGAGAGGGCCCCAGGGCTCGTCACCCAGTTGGCAAGGCTGAGGTTGGAAGATGAGAAAGAGCCCCAGGCTGGTACATTCCTCTCATTCCCAGATCATTTCCTGGCCCAGGAGTTCCCCCCGAGAGCGAGCTTGAGCCACTGTTTTTCCTTCCAGAGGAGAGAGGTTTCTTCTCTTTCAGCCCCATAAATATCCCTCCGGTTTTACAGCCGCTTTCCTTGCCAGCCAGCTTGGTGCCCGTGAATACTTGCGGAGTACCCGGTTCCTGCTAGAAGCATCCTCATACCTTGCTGTCTCTTGTTCTATCTCTCTGGCATACAGGCTGTTGCTCCGATAGGATAACTGCAGGTCCAGCGTCTTACTCCTTCAATACTTTGCCCCTTCTCCACCTCATCGTCACGTCCCGTACCTGTACCTATTTGCGATTAACCTGTTTAGACTCTAGCAGTGACCGTCATCAAGGTCCCCTGAAACCTTGAAAGGGCTAATCCCACAACAGGTGTCCTTTAACCAAAATAGCTCTTACTCCCAGCCCGGACATGTGGCTGAGAGGAGGCAATCTACATCAAGGCTGGTCAAGTGATGGATGGGATCACAGCCACTCATTTTCACATGCTTATGGAAGAGTGGGATGATTTTGGTCCCCAGACTCCATCTGTTCTAGAAGTTAAAAATAAAATGAGAATTCAGTTAAAACTATGCACACAATCCACCGAAAGTTGTGCCAGATTTTCCGATAATACCCTACTTTCCAGCCTATGAGAAACTAAAGTGTGTGTGTGCCATTAAAGAAAATACCTGAGAATGTCAAATTGCTTTAATTAAATGATAGATACATCGGTGTATATGCAAACTAGCAAAGATTTTTTTTTTTTTTAAAGAAGCATATCTTGCCTTTAAGCTTCTTGCTTCTATTTTTCTGCAGAGGGAAGATCTGCAAAAGATGTAAGGAACATAGCCACTTAGTCCATTTGTTTCCCTTGAGGATGGTCAAGGTCAGCCGATGGGGGCTCAGCAGTCACTTAGCTTCTGTCTGTGGTGCTCATCCCAGAGTTCAGTTAACCAGGGCCATGGGGGAGCTCAGTCCACAGTTCTTGTCTGGAATGAAACCTCTAAGCGGTGGACCCTAAAGCTCAGTGGTCGCCTTCTAATCCCAGTTTTGCTGAGGATTCAGAAGAAACATTTTCCTTAGGAGATGGATGGTTTTTACATGCCTCCACGGAATGGTTTTTAGGTTTGACTAAAGGAATCCATTACATTAGCTGATGCATGCATCCCATTACTGTGTCACTTCTCATTTGTAAGATCCAGATTCTGAGAACTGATGGTATACATAGGGTGTTGATAGCTTCTAATGGTATGGCTCATCTCTTTTCAGTTAATGTGCCTGCAACAGAAGTATTGCAAACAAGCCCCACCCCTGCAAGTTCCCAGGAAGGTAGGTACCCACCTGAGAGTGCTGGGGGAGACGGGAGGGGGAGAATATTGAAGAGGAGGTCCAAATATCCCCAGAGAGGCAATCAGATGACCTCTGGATGTGCTTCTACTCCTGAGGTTCCAAGTGATCCTCATCATTCCTTCAAATACTTAACAGATTGGTGGTCGCCAGAGGCGGGTGGGGGGCGGGCGAAATGGATGAAAATGATCAAAAAGCATAAAGTTCCAATGACAAGATAAAGAAGTCCTGGGGACCGACAGACAGCGTGGTGACTACAGTTAACAATACTGGGGCACCTGGCTGGCTCAGTCGGTTAAGCACCTGACTCTCGGTTTCAGCTCAGGTCAGGATCTCGTGGGTTGTGGGACTGAGCCCGGCATCAGGCTGCTCGCTCAGCGGGGAGTCTGCTCGAAAGATTCTCTCCCTCTACCCCTCCCCCCCCACACACACACTCTCTCTCTCTAAAAACGAATAAATAAATCTTTTTTAAAAATACTGTATTGTGCATTGTAAAGTTGCTAACAGAGGAGATCTTCAAAGTTCTCATCCACAAAAAAATAAAAAATTATAATCGTGTGTGGTGATAGATACCAGCTAGACTTCCTGTGTTGATCATATTAATGTATGCAATATACACTGAATACTTTTAATATACCAGATACTTATATTGTACATCTTAAAACTAGTACAATGTCATGCATCAGTTATATCTCAGGAGAACTGGGAGAAAAAAATGACAGGTGCATAAACTGCTTCCTCTTCCCCCTTTAGAATAGTCCTTCTCTCTTTGCTCCTCTTAGTAATAGAAACTCCAGTGTTTCCAGGGGGCAGTGGCTGCTCAGCTAGAGACTGAATGTGCTAGCCCCCTTTGCAGTTAAGGGTGGCGTCGAATAAATTCAGGCCAATGGGATATGAGAGAAAGCCATTCTTGCAATTTCTGGGTTGTACCCTTAAATGGAAGCTTCTAGTTAGCTATGATAGTTATTATTACCTCTACTCCTGGCACTCTGGGAGATGACCTTTCACCGCTCCCTGACCCCCAGGCCAAATGCATCCACGCACAGTGTGTCATCACTTATCTCACTCTGTGCTAAGAAACTTCTTTATCTTCCAGGCTCTCTGTAGAGCTCATGGAGTTCTTAGTCACGTTTGCCTTCCCGGCACTGAGTACCAGCCGCTGTTCCTGCCGCATTAGGGACTTCCCATAAATACTTGCTAAACAAATGAAATTAAGGAATACCCTGCACTACATCAGGTCTTCATGCTGATTAAGGTCAATTTACAAGATGTTGCAAGGATCACAGAAAGCATCTCATTTGTTTTTGCTAGTAACTCAAAATAGTTGATAGCAATCGATTGTATTTCAAGAATTGACCCCTTTTCTCATCCCACCCAGCCTATACACGTTAGAGAATGCACCCAAGCCTTCATGTTTCCACCATTTATAAGATGTCCAAATATCTAGCCAACAATGACCTTTTATTTATTTATTTTTTTTAAAGATTTTATTTATTTATTTGACAGAGAGAGATCACAAGTAGGCAGAGAGGCAGGCAGAGAGAGAGGGGAAAGCAGGCTCCCCGATGAGCAGAGAGCCCGATGCGAGACTCGATCTCAGGACCCTGAGATCATGACCTGAGCCGAAGGCAGAGGCTTAACCCACTGAGCCACCCAGGCGCCCCAATGACCTTTTATTTTCAGGAAATATTTTTGAGTGCATTCTTGCATTATTTGGCTGGTGGTTAAATTTCAGTTTCAGATAACTTGGTACCTACTTTCCAGGAAAATCAGCTTTAAAAAGAGGCTGATCAAGTATGTCTCTCTCAGTAAAGTTGGTTTGTTGGCAACTAGAGGAGGGACCTTGCCTTGTGGCAGACAATAAAGTAACATTGGCCTGTGTCAAGAAAATCAAGTAACATTCTGGAGGAAAAAAACCACCATAGCTCTGTGGTAAATATGTTTATAGTTTGGCTGATCATTCACTTGGATATAATAAATACAAAGAGACATTTCTTGCTTTCTCTGTTTTCTTCCAGTTGGTATTATTTTCTTAAAAAATCCTGTATCTTCCAAGTGGAGGTCATCTGCTGGTACAAGCCGGATTACACCATCTGAGGTAAATTAAGTGACTGGCATCCATCTTTCACACCTTAGTAAAAAACAGGCCAAAAGTTGATTCAAGTCAGAGAGAAGAGCAAAGTCCCTACTCTCTCTTATTCCATAGCACCAAAGTGCACATTTCTTTAGACATGGGACTTTTAATCAATCCTGACAGAGCGAACACTTCACGCTGAGAAGCAACTCTAAGTATAGATGTTAAACTGGCCACCATTATTTGTCAACAAAGCAAATTAGAATACTCAACACGCAGCACAGAATCTTCAACACAGAAGGTGATAAATCTACGTGAGCCCATGAATAGCTATGATTTTAGGGCTGTGAGGAGCCATCTTGTAGATGGAGACCCTGCAGCGTAGAGACACCACCAACCAGCAACCGAGAGCGTCAGAGCTTGAACCCAAGGCCTCCAAACCCAGTCAGTTTCCACTGCATAACCGTCTCTACTAAATACCAGGGACTATTACTTGAAACTAGCCTCATCAAAAAAAAAAAAAATAAGAAACCATCATGGAAAGCAGTCACCTGATTCGTTTCACTTACAGATACCTCACCAGGGGAGGAGAGGGGCAGCCATCTGGAGTAACACACGTTTTGTGTTTAACGGGAATGAATAGTACAAGCCGACCAGAGGGATCTGTTTAGTTTAGCTCAGTTTCTCTTTGCTTTTTAAAAGAATGCTATGAATTCTAGATGTTGGTTTATGAGTAAAACATGCATATCATATCTCGTGAAATTTTACTTTCACAATTAATTCGAATGACCTAGGGGAAAAAGTAGTCATAGAGATTGAAATCTGCCAGAAGAGATGACAAATTAAGTGTAGGGTGAGGTTTCCCAGGATCCAGGCCTCAAGATACTCCCAGAGGGGGGGAGGCCGCTCTGTCAACTGCGTATGTGGTGCCACACTGAGGTGACCCGGACTGGTCCAGAGACGCAGAAGTAGGTGTATCTGAGGACGGACAGACAGACCCAAATGTATTAGAAATAGCATTTAAAAAATTCTTTGAAAAGCAATTGACTTGCCAGTGATGAAGGAAGGACTTAATAATAACAATAGTGACCACAGCAGTAACTGGAAATAAACCCTTTCATGTGGCTTACAGGCACCCGCCAGTCCCTCCATGCTGCTTACCTAACCTTCTCTTTGTTCCAGCCAGCTCTCCTCCAGTTCTCGGAATGCCCCGACTCTGGGTGTTCGCACATGTTCCTCCTCCTGCGGGGAACGTGGTCCCCCATTTCCACCACCCCTTCCACCTGACAAGTTCTTGCTTCCGCCTTGGCTCTCACATGAAACAACTATTCCTCGGGGAAACTTGCCCTGATTCCCTGAGAGGAATCGAGCCCTCCCCCCACCCCCCACTCCCCACCCCATGCTATGTTCTCACAACAACTGATAGTTTCTCGTAGCAATCCTGGTGATTGTAATGCTCGTTCGGTCCATCTTCGGGGAGACCCTCAATTCCGTGAGGTCAGGGCCGTGTCTGTATTCCTAGCTCCCAGCACAGTGCGAGGTGCAAGGGTGGTCAGCAAATACTGTTGAGCCGATTACTATCAAACAAAATAACATCTGGATGGTGTTTTCTGATGAATAAAATATGTTCGCTTCATGGGGAATGGGGGCTAATTTAGTATAGTAGCTCCCTGAAACTACCGGAAATTTTTTCTATCCAGCGCATTCTCATTTATCTCAGGATAATCCAGAGCACTGAAGAGTGAATGACCTGTGACCTTTATGGAGGTTTACCTTTATGTTAGATGATCACTTAAACCTCCATTACGACGTCTCACAGGGGCTCAGGGGGGAGGCAGGGGAGAGGCAGGCGAAGGGAAAGCTACGGAGAGTGACTTTTGAAGCTGTCCGGGCAGGGCGGTGGTCACACACCCCTGTATGAGGAAAAGCCCTTCCCAGCTGGACAGACCCCAGGCCCCTCCACCTTCAGACTGACTGTCTTTGTGGGGTTGGCACTACGGAGCTCCACTCCCGTGTCCAGTGCAACGTGCTTTCTAACTTTTCTGCCAGCAGGCTGCTCAAAGAGAAGGCCAAATGAATCACTCTTTGGCCTGCAGTTTTAATCTATCCTATGTCTCCTCCCTTAGGAAAAACACAAGTGTGTCACTGGATTGTGCTTAGCTTTTAAGAAATAGTGAGGTGAAATGTCACTTCTGCAATAACCCAGGCCAATGAGCTGTTATATAGAAAATTAACTAACTGGCACCCAAGCCATCAAAGCCGTTAATATAGCAAAAATACTAAGTTCCTATCTGCTTGTTGCTCTTGCAACCTTCGACCACCTTGCAAATGAGCCTGAGCAGGGGAGAGCGTGTGGGGAGAGGCCTCAAGTCAACCAAGCCATCCCACACGAGGCTATCATAAGCTGACAGCCCCGCCAGCTGGCCACTAGCCCGTGAGCCCAGCCAGGCTTGGCCCAGAGGAGAAGACTGTCCAAGTGAGCTCAGTCGGCAGAATTGTGAGGTAAACAGATGGCTGTTGTTTCAAGCCCCAATCTTAGGATCGTCTGTCCCCCAGCAATCGCCAGCAAACCCAAGGGCACTTGAGCAGCCTCGTCCCCGCATAGATGCTTCCGGGATAGGTGTGTTAGGTTCCCAAGCAGACGAGAGCTTCGACAATATGGTTCTCACGTAGCACCTGTGACAGAACATGCTGGAGCCGGCTTACGAGGCTACTGGTTCCCACGCTTCCTGGTAATGTGGTTTGTTGTACTGCCGTTACATAGACGTGCCCTATCCCTACTGAATAATCCGGTGTCTCTTCCCTCCTGTGTTCTCTAGTCAGGTCACATCGGCTTACCCTCTCCTCTCCCCAAGCTCAGCCCAAGGGAGCCATTTGTGGTCAACACGGCCGCTTTATCACCCCCACCCTCCGTCTGTGGAAAACTACACATCTGTCAAAATCATCTTAGGCCACCTTATAGAAAGCTCACCTAGAAATTGTTCAGGGTTTTGATTTCACAATCCCCACTGAGATACCCCAGGGAGGGTGTTTTCTCTGTATAATGACTAGCCGTGGATGTTCCTGGCAGGATGCTGTAATTGAAATTATCTACACAAGATTCTGTGTCTCACTATACTATAAATTCTTCAAAGTCGGGGATTATACCTTACTTACCTTTGAAATCTCCGTGCTTAGCATGAAGCCTTGCATATATCAAATTCTTAGTATATTATATGGGATGAGTGAATAAATCGATGAATCAGTGAGCCACGTGCTTTGGGCAGGCCCAGTGTCATACGGATTCATTGATGGGCCCAAATGGGAGCATGTTGGATTCTTTTTTGAGCAACAGATTTCTGCCTTTTGAGCCCCTTTGAAACATCAGGGGTTTCCCTGGTTTCTTTTGGCTTATAAGATTTTGCCTTCTGGCTCACTTTGTTGATGGAGTCTTAATTTACATGTAATAAAATCCAATGTAGAATTTTTAAATTTAATTACTTCTATAAAAACAAAGAATAATGATTAAAGGAAAATAAGTTGAGAGAAACATCTGAAGACCTCTGGGCATAGGTGAAGGGAAACCTGTAGTTCTTATAAGGAGCCTTGGCTTACGTGTTACTTTCTCCAGGAAGTCAGTGCTTAATACCTCACTTAAAACAGCCACTTGCCATGCTGACTTCTAGCAGCCCAAATTCTGCTGCTTCTGCTCTAGTTTTTAAAAAGCATTTATTGTCTTCAAAGATACCATAATAATGTTTGGCAAATAGTAGGCGCTCAAAAAAATTGTCGTTTTATAAATGAATATATCCACGGCCTTTGTGGTGGGCAGAATTCTAAGATAACCCCCAAAGTTCTCAACTCCTGATATGCATACTCTGTGTAATCACCCCCACTTGAGTGTGGGCAGGCCTGTGAATATGATAGGATAGCCCTCCCTACTCTCACAATTAGCTTATCCTCTATGGCAAAGTTGAAGGGATTTTACAGATGTGATTAAGGCCCCTAAACTAATCAGAAGAGATTATCCTGGGTGAGCCTGACCTAATCGGAAACTATACTTTGCCAACAGCCAGTGAGCTCACAAGAGAAGCTAAGTCTCAGATGAGATTGTGGTCTCAGTGGCACTTTGCAGCCTTGTGAGACCCTGAGTAGGGAACCCACTTAGGCTCTGCCTGGGCTCCTGAACCCCAGGAACTCTTAGATAATAAGTGTATTTTTTTTTAACCTATCAATAATTGTTTTATTTTTTAAGTTGAAGCATAATTAACATACAGTGTTAAATTTATTAGCATATTAATTATTATTAACATAATTAATAGTAATATGGTTGTTAATTACATTAATTTCAGGTATACAATATAGTGATATGACAATGCATTACTCAGTGCTGATTATGAGAAGTGTAATGCTGTGTTAAGTGATAAATTTATAATTTGTTATGCAGCATTTGAACTCACCGAGTGTTGAAGAGGGTCAAGAAGAGCCAAGCAACTCATGGGACTTTTCTGCAGGTAAGAAATCTGCATCCCTGGGTTGCAGTCCCCTCTGTGTCCTTTTTTTTTTTCCTTTGTGTCTTTAATCTGCTCTTCACCACCAGTTATTTTACTTCAACCTACAAAGAGACCCCCAAATCAAGAACTCAGCAGGCTACCAGGCACAGATCCTCCCGAACGTCTGGTGGGCAATTTCAGTGTAACCCATTCAAAATGGAATCCACCAGGTGCTGCTCCCCCACCTACATCTACCTCCCCAGACCTGTTCTACTCCTGTACACTCATCTACTAATAGATAAACACACCCAATTTAAAAACCTTTTCTCATAAGCAGAAGTTCATATAAATGACTATTACTTCTCACTATTATTAAGGTCACAGTAACATTTTTCTAGTAATGGAAAAGTACGCTCAAGCATTAAGCTGGTGATATTGACAACATAAATTGTATTATATAGGTAACTGTAAACTCTGCAATTACACTAATAAAATATAAAATTTCTGAAGTGACTAGAAACTTGGAAAGAGCTCATATGTCCGCTCTCTCACTGCTGGATGCTGGTGCTTGGTTTCTATGAAAATTATTTCAAACAGGTAGTAACATTCATCATGGTTTTAAAAATCAATATTATATGAAGGAGATTTTTCAATATAAAATGTACTTCGATGTAATAAAATAGTACACTGAGGCTCTCTAAGCAGAAACATATAAAATTGGTGTTTACCTCCTGGGCTGTGAGCTCCGTGGCTCTGTGAGAGCAAGACAGTTACATAATTTGCTCTGCACGCCATCCGTAGCACCTAATATAGTGCCTGGTGTATAATCAGTATTCAATAAATATCCATTGAGTTAACAAATCAATGTGAGAACTTGATGTAATAATTAGGGTAGAGTAACTTCTGTAACAAATAGACCCCAGCTGATGCTTATTTGTAACTCCTGTAACAATACTGAGTAGGTGAAAAGCCTTTGCGATGTCACCCTGGGGACCTGGACTATTGGAGGTTCTGTCACCTTCACCTTGTAGCTTTGATTAATGCCACGGAAGTTGTCTCCATTCCAACCAGCCAGAGGAGGAGCCAGAGCGTGGAGGAATACCTCTGAAGTTTATGGGTTAAACTTGAAATCAGTGTATATCACTTTGGCTCACATGCCAGTGGCTAGAACTCAATCACAGGGCCACATCTTACTGTAACGGAAGCTGGGACATGAAGTCCGGCCATGAGCCCAGAAAGAAGAGGAGATCATGAATTTTGGTAATCATCTCTGGCACGTGCGATGTCCTACACCTTTAAGCAGGCTGGAACCAGACCCCATAAAACAGAATATCTTTGCCCATGTAAAAAAAATTAGGCGTACACTCTCTCTTGCATTTGTATGAGCAAAAACATGTCATGTCAAGAGAAGATGTATATAACAAGGAATGAAGTTATTTTTCATATCAATTTATGGTGTGGCCACTTAGCCCATCTTCACAACTAACTCTTGTTGCCATCATCAAAAACTCCCTCCAGCTCATCTAACATCCTTACCTCTGCTCTGTCATCGAATATCCTATTCCACCTCAGCATTAAGACTTACTTCCAGCTTCTTCTCTCTAACTCTGTTGTTTATCCCTTCTTCCAGGACCAGACCATTAACTTTACGAGATGCAATGGTCTTGTACCAGAGTCTCCTGAGTGCAACTGATTAAACATCTTTCTTCCACTGAATGTGTATTACTAAAAACAAAACCACTATGTTCCATCCCAGGTTAATAAAGAAAAACAAACAAAACAACAAAAACTCTTCCTGGCCTTCCTGGAATTCACAGATAAAATCCAAACTCTCTAGCTTAGCATGAAGGCGATCATCCAAGTGCCTTCCTAGACTTCCTAGACATCTGTGATTCTATCCTGTAGCTTAAGTTCCTGCTATCAAGGCCTTCTTATCAAAACTCAGCCCGTATTAGGCCCACAACTCTATGCCATATCAATTTCTGACTCTGTGCCTTCTTTGTACGAGCTTTGCATCTAAAATCTCTCCCCTTCTCACTTCCTGAATTATCTTTATTATAAGAAACCAGCTGAAGTATACTACCTCTTCTATGAAGACTTTTTGTGACTTTTTGTGATTTGGCCAGTCTGCCCTCTGTGATCTGCAATACTTTGCTCAATTTTCTGTAACGGCACCCACCACACTGGATTGTACCATGGGCTGCCCACACACAGGTTTTTACCCCTATAAGGCTGTCAACTCAATCCAGGAATGGTTGTGTCTTACTCAATTTGGTATCTTGAACATTTACAATAGCTTGTAATATCTCATGGGTACCCATTTATTTTTTTCGAATGAATAAAAATTCAAAGTGAGATCATTGTCCAGGTAGAGCTTTCTCTTGAGGGTAGAGGGCCATACCAAAGTTGAGAAAATAGACAGTTTTCTAGGACCTGAATGCATTCTTTCTCTTTGTGATTCTCAAGAAATCATCATCACCACCGTCGTAATCATCAGCCAGCCAGCATCAGCCCACCCTCCCCACACGTGCATCCCCCAGCACTCTCGTCGTTTACTTTGCCTCAGGAATTCAGCAACCAGACAACCCAATGTTACAAGATTATCAATTTCTCAAGAAGTTCACCAAGTGTTCCAAAACTTCCTGCCGGAGGAGCATATGTTTCATCTTTGCGCCTTTTAGCCAATTTGGTCACGACACAAAGCCACACGTGAGTCTTGCTGAGACTCCTCTAAGCCAGACGAGGTCAGGATACCACAGAGCCCAAGAGTAATGTTGCTGGATCATACCAGGACTTGTCCCCGGTGAGCAATAACACTTCTAAACGCTGATTTTCAGCTCTGACTCAGAAACAAGGGCTCTAATCTGGGGATAGGAGTGAGGGAAGCGTGAGGACTTGTTTTTCACAAACATTCCCTACTCCCTGTACATCTGATAAGTTGTTCAGTACGTGCTCAGACTGTCTGACGGTCTGATCTCTGCTTTTCCTTCCCACTTGAGCCCTTGATCTCTTCCCCGTCTACAGGGCCATCAGCCCTTCTGAAATCCAAGACACTCCTAACCTAGAAACCATGATTTAAAAACTTTGTAGTGAAACACAGATGATTTTCTTTTAGGAAGCTCTTTTGGGACCATTAAACTACCTTAAGCTTTATTTCCTTTCTAGATACGATGAAGCATGCATGGGCTCTTTACACATTTTATTTCTAAGCTTAATGACTTCAGTGTCAAGACTATAATTTACTTTACAGATGAGGAAACCAAGGCTGAAAAGTCTCATTCCCAAGACCACACAGCCAAGGGCTAAGTGAGCCGTTGTGCCCAGAATCCAAAGCCAGTTCCGTAGAACTAAAAACCTTGGCGTTCTGCAAAGGGCTCATGCTATTTTGACATTGCCATTTTGATGCCAGGGATGCTTTGATAGGGTTCACAGGCTGAGGAACAGGGCAAGCCTTAGGCATAGGGTCAGGGATATATCAAGGATTTCTTTGAGAACATTATTAAGTAATAAAAAGCAGTTTTGATAATTTGATATGCCACTTTAATAGGGCTTCATCAAAATGCTTGGCTTTGTTCTGCTAATCCGCTACCATCTGAATCATAGGGCACACACAATACCAAAGCTGGAAAGGCCCATTTGGAAATGATTTATTTCAGCCCCTTCCTGCTACTGCTGAGAAGAGCAGAGAAAGGGGTCTGCCAAAGGTCACAAGGGCAGTTAGTGAAAGAGCTGAGACAGGAGCCTGGCTTCCTGACACACCCGCTCAGGACTCAAGACTCACACCCTACCTCACACACAGAGCCCGGCCCAGCTCAGCCCAGCTCAGCCCACACACTCTCCACCTTCTGAACTGGCTCATCGTAAACCGTCTCCAGAAGCATGTCCTGGGACTCATGCTCCAGAAGGCCTTTTTCCCTGATTTATGCAAGAGTTGATCTTAAAGTCTTAAAAAGGCATAATAACATTTAATCACGTTTAATTCATCACTTTTAATTCATCACTAAAAAAATGTTCATGAATCTAAATGAAATTCGAAGGGGATAAAAATACACAAAGCAGGATGAATAATTAATATAAGCACAAAGGAAGATGATGGAGATGGATTCATATACCTCCATAATCAGTCAGTGTAAATGAAATAAAATTTTGTTGAAAAAACAAAGAATGTCAGCTTGTCAGCTACATGATGTTTACAAGAAACACACTTAAAATATGAGGATACAGACACGTTCAAAATCCAACAGCAGAATAAGTTACCCCGGTGGCTCCATTTGAATCAGAAAAAAATAGATTCTAAGGCAAGAATAATTGTAAGGGATGAAGAAAGGTCATGACGTGATGATAAATGGAATGATTTATCACAAAGATACGGTAATTATAAACTTGTACACATCTAACAGAATAACTCCAAAATCTGCAAAACAAGACGTAGTTTATGAACCCTAACTGCTTAGGATACAAACTGATGTATATGTATCATTTACTTGCATGTTAGAAATCTTTTCTTCTCAGCCTAAACCTTTATTGCAATACCAGTCGGTATTTAGTCTATAACACACTCACTGAACAGGTTTTAAAATACAGAGTAAATTCAAAAATTTATTCACGCATCAGGTAAAATGATTGGCCTCAGGAAAAACAAGACAAGAACCACCACAGAGAAGCTCTCATCTGAGCCAGCCTTGTTCCCAGGCTCTGTGTCCCTTCTCCGTTGTCCCTGCTGAGGGTCCCTGCAGGTCCCACCCCACCCACACCCCACACTTCCAGGATCAAGTCAGACTTCACGCAGAAACTGGTGAGCCTCTCTGGTCAGCCGGCTCCCGTTAGCTCAGCATCGTTACTCTTGCTGCCAACCTCCCTCCCAAGGTCTGAATATTGGTAATAATTTTCTAATCAGCGGCTGGACTCGGGAGCAATCCCGGACCTGCGGTCGGTGTGCTCCACGTGTCGGGTGAGGCATAGCCCATTCCTTCAGCTGCTCTCTTTCCTTATCAGTGAACGGTTACCATCATGTCCCTTAGGAATGACACTTGTTGGACAAACAGAGCTAACTCTTTCAGCATTGCATCTGGGTCAGTGCCCTGGCTTCTGTCCTCTTCCTGTGGGGGTGGGTCTAGTGTCAGGTACCGGCCAGATACCCGAGTGTCCCTTCTGATTCCCGTGCCTGATAGTTGCAACACCAGACTTCTATTATTCTAGTTCCAGATCCTCATTGACTCTGATGTGTAACTCTCGCCTCCCCCACATCTGTTGTCGGAGCTGCCACTCAGTGGAAGTCATTCAAGTCCATTAACTCTCTAACACTTAAGGAATGTCTACCCCATGCCACACTTGACCTAGATGCCACTGGAGATAAGAAGAGGAATAAAATCTCTCCCAATGCCCAGAGCCTAGAATGGAAGGGACGTAAGTCCAGTACATGGAAAAGAATTTAATGGGGCCTCATGTCATTGTTGGTCCCGATGTCCAGGTCTCTGAGCACACAGGACTTGGCGGACATCCGATGAAGGCTTTCATGACTCACTCAGATATTTATCCCACACTGAGCCCCTGTAGCTGCCATGAAATTTTTGACCCATATACCGTTTTCTGTTGCTTTTCCTCTTCGTCATCCAATGTTTAATTTGTGAGGAATTCCACTATTGAAATACAGAAAGTCGAAGGGAAATAAAAAAATGACAATAATTTTTCAAATTTGTCTCAAGACGCTCCCACTAGACCCACAGATAGTTCTCAAAGTTCTCATATCAGACTTCAGGAGGTCACCATAGATTAACAGTGTTTAAAATACAAAAGATAGCTGTGATTTTATGCAGTTTGACTTTCCATCTATTGAGAATAAAGCCTGTCCACAGCTGCAATGTGTTGTTTGTGGAGAAATGCTTACAAGGGAAAGCCTGAAACTATCTCCCTCATCTTATAATTTAGAAACAAAACCTGAAAATTATATGTATCTAAAAATGGATAACATTTGATTTTTTTTGTAAGTTCAAAAAAGACATTTCAACCATCAAGTTATGAAAGCAATTGTTGGTTCTAGAACATATAGTTAGACTTCATTTCATTTTAATATATTTTTGGTCCCTAAGTCAAATATGACATAAAATCATATTAAAACTTATTTGTCCATAAATTATTCCTTTTCATATAGAATTAAGTTAAAATAAGTCAAAGAGTGTATATCACCTGATAAATGAAAATACTGTAAACATTTCATCTTCAAATAATTACTAGACTATTAAAAATGAAATACTGGTATAATATTTTTTATGATGGAATATCTAGAGAATACAAAAAAGTAGATACCCATATTCTCAGCACCTAGCTTACAAATTTAGAACATAGATCTAAAATATGTCTATCAATTTAAAATAACATTTTAATAGATACCATGTAAAAATGATAAAATGGTTGATAAACTTCTTAAGAGGGTTTGCAAGATTTTACTATAAAAGGAGATGGCAAGTCAGAAAACCTTAGGAAATGCTTCTTTACACATTCACTGAAGTCATAAGTTGCTTTTTAACTGTGGGTGTTGTGACACCAAATTTCCTGGCTGTCCCTTTCGTTCATATTCGCCTAAGAAGCGCAACAAAAAACAAAGAGCAAATGAGTCTTGAATATTTTTTTTGAATATCGTTTTGTATTCTTAAGTCCAGAGCGAAGAGCACAAAAAATTTCCTCCAACATTCTCTACATTCTGAGCCAGTCTGTGTTGCCGAAACAGAGCCAGATGCTGGGGGAGAGGCTGTCAGAAGCCATGACTGTGTTAGACTCCACGTCAGACACATTATATACCTTTGTTTCTCTAACTCTTATAACCATCCCTTGAAATGGGCATTATTGTGGTCGCCATTTTGCACATGAGGAAACCAAGGGCTGAAGAGGTTAGGAGTCTTGCCCCAGGCCAGCAGTGCTGGAACCACTACTAAGACGTACGGGCGTCTGACTCCAAAGCCCAGGGTGAGTGTTCTCCGTATCAGCACGCTTAGACACTTCAAGGTTTAGAAAAAACAGCAGCATGTGATAAAACATCACAAATGAAAGCACACTGTGTTCACCTCATCAAGATGAGTAAAGTACATCTTTCCTCCTCCTTGGCCAGCAGAGTCAAACTCAGGCAGGAGCTGCTAGAACTTGCCGAGCTTTCCCGTCTCATTCTGTCCCGGGTAAATCGGGGAGGCACCTGCCCTCAGCAGCTGCCGATCTCCTCCACTCCCGGAGGCAGAAGGGAAGACTCACTCGCCAAGGCAACTAGTGGTTTAGGAAACACATATTAAGAACACACCAGGTCCTGACTGCTGGCTTGCCAGGGCCTCTGCATTCATTGGTGACCAAAACCTCGGTGTGTTTCTGAAATCATTTGCCTACTTCTTGATCCTCTAGCTTCCCTGTGAGTCCACGTGCCCTTCCGACTTCATTCCCACTCTCTGTCTGCACTGGGCCTCGCCTGCGGAACTCAACACTCTTGTTTAACATTCACTCAAACCAATGCAAAATTCAAACTATGCATCTTTGTCACTTTAGGAAGAGAAAAAGAGGAATGGTGGAAGAGGCAGAGAAAGGAGCAAGAGGAGCAGCAGAAGGAAGAGAGTAATCGAGAGAAGGGCATGGTCTCTCTGGACTTCATATTGCTGGTCTGTTAAAGGAAGATCCAGGACCAAGTAAGTCATTATTAAATTTTTCTGGATATAGAATTAATGAGGAAAGCTGTGGGCCCAGTTCTAAGGGATATGCACACACACACACACACACACACACACACAGTATATCTTGCCCACAATTCCAAGTATGCACTTGGAACTAGATTTCTGTGGTTCCTTCCAAGTCTATGTGAGCAATCCTACAATAAATTGAAATCAAGCCTCTTTTATTGCTATCAAATTCTGGTCCTAATTCAAGGGGGTGGTAGAAAAATAATAATGATAGTTGTTTGCTTAGCAAAACAACTCATGGTGAAAATCCAACTCATGTCAAATGGTATTGAGGGTAGCATCATTATTCTAGGTACTTTATTTATTTATGTATTTGGCTTCTGGGTTTGTCTTATGTTTTGGTTCAGTTTTTTGGAGTATGGCTGACACACAATGTTACATTAGTTTCAAGTATACAGCATAGTGATTCCACTTCTTTCTGTGTTATGCTGCGCTCGCCACAAGTGTAGCTGTGGTCCATGCATGCCATGCTATTGGAATATCACTGACTATATTCCCTGTGGTGTGCCTTTCATCCCCATGACTTATTCATTCCATAACGGGAATTGGAATTCCTCCCACTCCCCTTCACCCATTTTGCCCATCCTCCCATTCCTTCTTTCTGGCATCCATCAGTTTGTTCTCTGTATTTGTGGGTCTGATTCTGCTTTTTGTTTGTTTGTTTATTCATTTTTTTTCTACATATGAGTGAAAACATTGGTATTTGTCTTTCTTAGTATGACTTACTGCACTTAGCATAATACCCTCTAGGTCCATCCATATTGTTCCAAATGGCATGATCTCATCCTTTTTTATGGCTGCATAATATTATATATATTATATGCACATACACACAAACACACACACATTACATCTTCCTTATCCGTTCGCCTATCAATGGCCATTAGGCTGCTTCCACACGTCAGCTGTTGTAAATACTGCTGCAATAAACATAGGGGTGCATGTATCTTTGCCAGTTGGTGTTTTGTTTTGTTTTTTTGGATAAAAGCCCTGTAGTGGAATTACTGGATTGTATGATATTTCTATTTTTAATACTTTTTTCCACAGTGGCTGTGCCAATTACATTCCCACCAACAGTGAACAAGGGTTCCCTTTTCCCTGCGTCTTCTCTAGTACTTGTTATATCTTGTCCTTTTGATTTTAACCATTCTGACAGGTGTAAGGTGATATCTTGTGGTTTTGATTTGCATTTTCCTCATGATTAGCAATGTTGAGCGTCCTTTCATGTGTCTGTTGGCCGTCTGTCTTCTTTGGAAAAATGTCTATTCAAGTCCTCTGCCCATTTTTTAATTGGATTATTTTTTGGTGTTGAGTTGTATAAGTTCTTTATATCTTTTGGGTGTTAACTCCCTTATTGGATATATCATTTACAAATATCTTCTCCTATTCAGTAGGTTGCCTTTTTCTGTTGATGGATTCTTTCATTGTGAGAAAGCTTTTGTTTTTTAAGATTTATCTATTTATTTTAGAGAGAGACTGCGCAAGTGGGGGGAGGGGCAGAGGGAGAGAATCTCAAGCAGACTCCCCGCTGAGCAGAGAACCCAATGCAGGGCTCATTCTCAGGACCCATGAGATCATGACCTGAGCCGAAACCAAGAGTCAAGGCTTAACCAACTAAGCCACCCAGGTGCCCTGGTGTGAAAGCTTTTTATTTTGATGTAGTCCCAATAGTTTATTTTTGCTTTTGTTTCCCTTGCCTCAGGAGACATATCTAGAAAAAAGGTTGCTATGGCCAATGTCAGAGACATTACTACTTGTGCTCTTTTCTAGGATTTTTATGGTTTCAGGTCTTATATATAGGTTTTCAATCCATTTTGAGTTTTTTCTTGTGTATGGTGTAAGAAAGTGGTCCAATTTGATTCTTTTGCATGTAGCTGTCCAGTTTTCCCAGCACCATTTATTGAAGATATGGTCTTTTCCCTGTTGTATATTCTTGTTTCCTCTGTCCCAGATTAATTTACCACATAAGCATGGGTTTGTTTCTGGCTGTCTGTTATGTTCCATTGATCTGTGTGTCTATTTTTGTGCCCATTCCATACTGTTTTGATTACTACAGCTTTGCAGAATATCTTGAAATCTGGTATTGTGATACCTCCAGCTTTGTTCTTTTTCAAGAATGCTTTGACTATTTGGGGTCCTTTTTTTTTTTTTTGTGGTTCCATACAAATTTGAGTATTATTTGTTCTAATTCTGTGAAAAATACTATGGTATTTTGATAGAGATTGCACTGAATCCGTAGATTAAGTAATACGAATATTTTAATAATATTCATTCTTCCAATCCATGCACATGGGATATCTTTCCATTTGTTTATGTCATCTTCAATTTTCTTCATTAATGTTTTATAGTTTTCAGGGTACAGGTCATTCACCTCCTTGGTAAATTTATTCCTAGGCATTTTAATCTTTGAGGGGCAATTGTAAATTATTCCAGGTACGGTAATATACTGCAGGTAAGTTTCAACTCCTCAAACAGAGTAGAGGCTGGTAAAACGTTAAGCTGCCACAGCAGTTCCTGGCCAGACTCCTCCTTCGCACCCCACCCTCACCCTCTCCACCCCAACACCAAACTTTCAAAGAAATTGCTGGGGGCTTCTTTGTTCTAAAGAAAAAGGCTGAATGGCAACATGCAATGGGCAATGAAATTTTCCTACTCAATTTTCTATTCTATTCTTTCACAGTTTGAATGATAATCACAGAGGAAGTTCCCTTGGCAGTGTTGTGTTTCCATGGTGACAGGAGAGGTCAAGGTTAACAAACTGGGGTGCTGGGAACTGTCTGCTGCAGAGTGGATGCGAGGGAAGGGCTGGCAGTCCAAGTGTCACCAGGGGACCCATTTTCACAGCCTCATCCTTTGAATGGGCCACAGAGCCTGACTTGTGCCTTTCTGAATGGACAAACCAGGGATATCTTGAAAGTAATAATAGCTCCATCACTTCCCCCTATGAAGAAATGTGCTGTGCCCTTCCTCCGAAAGGCCAGGACTGATGCCTCTCACTAACAACAATCCACGGATTGTTGGGATATGTATGTGCTCTTTGTATTGGCACCAGAAGCTCAGAGATGCCAAGTTTTAGAAACCAAATGTACTTTAGAAAAGCAATTTGATCTTTGGGAACAAGGGATCCTAAATAAGTTCTGACCATGTCAGGGCAAGCTAAAAGATGAATTAATTAAAAGGCGAGTAGGAAGCATGCAGTTTAAATTAAATATCAGATGACCCAAATAAATCCCCTTAAAACTCAACCCCTTTATAACTCAGCTATTTTTCCTGAAACCAAAGGTCCTGATTTTACTCTTTTGGATTCTCCATTTATGCTTTTATGTGGGTAGATAATGTCACGAAATTTGTATAGATTTCTCCAGATCAGAAATAAAGGGGAAGAATGATGGACTCAAGGTAAGCTCTAAGGGTAAAGTAATTGATTCAAAACTGTGATGTCTTTGAGAGGAGACAAAAGATTCTATGTATGATGAAAGATACAAATGCTCTTAGGATCCTAGATAGGGAATGGAATAGATTTTGTGGATCACAGGGCTGTGGTGAAAAAGACTGAGACATGGGGCAGTTGTCTCCATTGTGAGCAGTACTAACGCAGTCTTGAGTCCTGTCACCAAGAAGACTTGAGCATTCCATACATGCATTGTCTCCCGCGACCATCTGTGTGCTAATGACTCAAAACAAACCTCAGTCCGAGGTCCAGATCCATATACCCAGAGGCATGTTCTCTATTTGAGTGTCCACCAGACACGCTAAACTTAACAGGAATGAAACGGAAACCCTTGTTTTCACCCCTTCCTCAGTTTCTTTTCTATCCCTCACTAGCCACTTCTACTAGTCAGCCAGCGATCTGGGGCTTATCCTCACCTCCCCTTTCTCCCACACCCTGAGCAACAATTATAGTCTTATGTATTTTCTCTTGGAAATACTTCTCAGATCCATTTCCTTCTTTCTGTCTTCATTTCTACTCTTCTTGCCTAGGCTTCCATTGCCTCTCCTGAGGATTATCACATCCTCCCACACTGGGCATCCTACCTCCAACTTGCCCACATCCATAAATCCATTCTTTACTCCATGGTCAGAGTGACCTTTCTGAGATTCAAATATGATCATGATTCCTCTGCTTAAAAGCAGTCAGTGGTCCTCTAATGCCCTTGGGGTAACCCAAATTCTGTTATAAGTATTACCAGACTTGGTGGGATCTTGACCCTTCCTACCTCTCCAGCTTCATCTGTGGATAGTCTACCCTTCTACCTTCACACACATGGTATATATATAAATTCCAGCTGGGGCGAACTACTTGGTTTCCTAAATGCGCTTCTTTCTCTTGACTCTGAGTCTTTGTCTTAGAACACTGCTCACAGTCGTACCCACTCTTTTCTTCCCTGGCCACTTGTCTTGCTGCGCTAGGACCTACTTATGCTTTAGATGTCAGTTTAGTTGTCATTTCTTTTTTTTTTTTTTTTTTTAAGATTTTATTTATTTATTTGACAGAGAGAGAGCGATCACGAGTAGGCAGAGAGGCAGGCAGAGGGAGAGGGGAAGGCAGGCTCCCCGCTGAGCAGAGAGCCCGATGCGGGGCTCGATCCCAGGACCCTGAGATCGTGACCTGAGCCAAAGGCAGAGGCTTCAACCCACTGAGCCACCCAGGCGCCCCTAGTTGTCATTTCTTAAAGAATGTGTTCCCTGCTGTACTCTCCCCCCCCGCCCGCCACCTATTTACCCTGTTCAGTCTCATAGCACTGTGTACTTCCTTCATCAAAACACTTTCACATCATAGTTGTTATTATGTGATATCATATTATGATAATATCCTCTTTATCTTTTTGTATCTTTATTTTGGATGTCAGCTCCATGAGGGCAGGGACTATGTGTTGTTCACTGTGTTGTTCACCAGTTTGCAGAGCTCTACTTAGTGCTCAAAAATATTTATGGAATGTTCTTAATCACCATGACCAAATAAGCATCTGATGGAAATCTAAATTATGCTTTTTTTAAAAAAAAAAGTGGGAGGCAGAGGAAGAAGGAAAGAGGCAGTCTTAAGTAGGTTCCATGCCCAGGATAGAGCCTGACACAGGGCTTCCTCTCACAACCCTGATATCATGACCTAAGCCGAAATCAAGAGTGAGGTGCTTAATAAGCTGAGCCGCCCAGGTGGCTCTGGAAATCTAGATTATATAAACTCTGAAATCCCCATGCATTTTTGACTATGAATTTTCAACATGGACTTACAAAGTGTCAAATACTTCATAATGCATTTGTGGTATTCAGTATTTAGTGTGGTTAATATTCTCCTTCCTCTTTTATATTCTATGACTTCAATTTATATTCACCTACCATGGGTTCCCACCAGAATTATATTGTAAGAGCATTTTGGCAATACATCTTTTCTGAGAAAATTCCTGTGGATTAAAATTTGGCCCATGTAGAAACTAAATAACCAGCCCATCCAAAAGACACGGGTGGAGTGCATTTTCCCAACATTTTTGGCATTTTTTTTCCAAGACAGGGAATAATTTGGATGGAAGAGAGGATTAAAGATTATCTCCTTTGGAAATAGCTTATAGAGAAAGAAGAGTTTGCCAATTGTCTAAATATTTTCACCATGATGTCTTGGGCCACTTGGTAATCTCTGTAATTTCTAACAAATGTAAAATGTTTTTGTGGAATTACAATGTTTGAGAAGGCTTCTGGCAGTTATTTGGCCTTTTCTGGCACTTTCAATCAGGACATTCATGTGTTGCCAGTCACCTTTTGAAAAACCAGCATCAATAATAACACCTTTCTTTGCAAAAGCCTTTGCTGATTATCCCAATGGCTAGAGAAACAAAACTTAGTCTCATCTGTGTGGCTCACAATACCCTATTTTGAACCATCCTACCTCTCTGAGAGTTCATCTTTCCCGGGTCCCTCCACGTATCCTACCTTCCGATCACACTGTATGATTTCCCATTCTCCAAATGCACCTTGCCCTTCAAGCTTACATAGTTTTGTCTATCTCTGCCTTGCACCTGGATTCCCTTTTCCTTAACCATCTTTGCCAAGGCAATTTTACTCATCCTCCAATGCCCAGCATTCTAGTGTCTGTAATTCTTGAATAACTAATGGGGACCTGATTGCCCATGGTTCTGAATATCAGACAAATGCAGTTGAACTTGGCCCCAAGGGAGTGAGACTGAAGAATTCGGAGTAGGTGAATGGTACACAGAAAATTGTGTTCTGTGAACAAGTTAGAACAAGCCAACCATCCCAGGGACCCAACAATGTTGATGTTCACATAGTGGATAGCCAATTAGAAGGAAAAACTATTACTTCTAAGTTTCCTGGAGATGGAGTGCAGATATTCCCCTTCTTTCCTCCTAGTCCAGTATGATGTTTTGCTCTTAACATGGTGTTCTTGCCACACTGCTGGCCAGCTGTTAATTTCTATTGTACACTTCAATGCAGGGAAACAATAGATGTGTCCCTTATATCATCAAGCCCTTCCTGTATCAGCTTTGATTTCAGGCTGCCACATTTCACGACAGCTGTCTAGATTTCTCAGTCAGCCATCTGCTAATGAGTTTCATGCCGAAAATGAAGATGAGAATAAAGGCATGTTTACTCAATGCCACAGAGATTTTCAAAAAGCAAGGGATCTTTCTAGTTTATCTCCGTCTTCTTAGAGTTTCTGTGAATGGGAAAATAGGAAAGTGGAAAAACAAAAATAAAATGACTTGAAAAAGTTCAGCTTAAACTTGAAAATCCCTCATGCTTGCCGTCATTGATACTGAGAAATGGAAGGCAGGAATTTCCAACTGACAACATAATCAGAAACCATATATTGAAGAACAGGATGTGAAATGGGACCGTGTGTTTTAAGTGGATGCGAAAAGATCTTACGCATTGTAAAAGGAAAAAAAAAAAACTTTTCAGTTAAGAGAATTTTTCAATTTAAGAGATCCAAGTTACTTTGGAGTTCAAGTAGATGTCACCACAGTGAATTCAACCTAAATGGATGTATTTTGCTCATGCCTTGTGGTTTGCAATGAAAATCAGAGTTTCCCATCCCTTGTCTCCTCCTTTCACACATCAGTGCTGTCTATCCTCAAGGAAAAGATGCTTGTCTTCTCCTACAGAAGCTAAGAACTTTCTTCCTGGCGCTTGGCTTTCATTACCCCCACTTGGGGAAGAAATTATTTTACTTTTTTGTTAGCTCCCTTGGATAGTTAAACACAACTTTTTAAAAAGTTAAGAAAAAATAATGCTTAAATTTAGTCTAACAGTTATACACTTACTGACTTCCCCATGCCACCTTCTCCCCCAGGTAAGGGGTGCTTTGGCTGAATCTCGTTGGGGTTTCATGAACTGTTTTGTGTGTGTGGACCCTGCATGAGAGAGACTTCCTGAGACCCATTTAGTAAAAATCTTTGTTTACCAAAACAAAGAGCACTTCGCTATTTTTTTCCCCCGGCTCCCACAAAGGTTAGCAGGTGTTCCTGCATTTATTTATTGATTTTTGAAGAGTTTAATTTGCACTTTTTTTAATTTTTAAATATTATAAGTTCATGTGACTTTTATCGTTACAAGCCACCGCAACATTTTCAGTAAGTCATATATGCATAGCAGGATGTTGAGAAATAGTGGCATCTCACTCTGGAACGTCCTAAAAGATTTCCAAGTGGAGTTCTCAGCTCTCAGTAGGAGGGGCAGAGGGAGGGGGAGTAGGTGACAGCCTGAGTGGTTTGCAGGGGGATTCCACAAGATTTCCTGCTTCTAGGTTTCTGGTCTTGCGAGGCTTGCTTGAGACCTCCCCTGGTTGAAAACCAACTTCCTGCAAACATTCAAAGGAGATTTCAATAGGTTAACACCCACCACCTGAAGGGAGAAGGCAACAGAGAAGGAAATCGGGGCAGAAAGAGGGCTTTCCTTTGAGAATGCGGTTTTGACAGTAGTAGGCAGGGGGCTTCCCGCTGCAGGAGTTGTGACCCGGGCTCTTCTACGTGTGAGGGGGTCATGGTCAAGGTTTGTCAAAACAAAGCCACACAGAACACCCTAATGCCAAGCGGGCAGAAGCTCTGACCTGTTGCCTGTGAAGTCATTAGGAATTCCTTTGGTGCAAGAGTTAAGCTAAGCAAATGCAGATGTCTAATTGTTCCCCTTATCATCTCCCTAAGGCACTGCTTAGAGCATGCCACTTCCTTTTGCAAATTCCTTTAAGGTTGCCACCCTTCTTGAACTAAGTCTAAAAATCTTCAACCACCCTTTTAAAGCTTTCCCCAGTTTTGTTCTATGTAATTTTCCAATCTCTAGTCACGAGACTCCAAATAGGCAGACATCCTAGTAGTAGCTCCGGGTTTTTGCTCAAGCAGTAACTTCTGCCTGAATGACGTGTCCCTCCCTCCGGCGGAAGAGCTGCATTTCCTTCAGGGTCCGCTCAGTGCCCGGGTTTCCCCTCTTGTGGTCAGCCTCGTCCACTCGTGCTGTTTGAACTCTGCTACAACATTTCTAACAGTATTTCCAGGGACAAATAGAAGTTCAGACTTTGACATCAAATGCTGCATCTGCCAGCTCCGCAGTTTACTGTGACGTTTAGCAAGATACAAATCTTGCCTAAACCTCAATTTTCTCCTCTGGTAAATGGGAATTATTCTAAAATATAGAAGTTGTGAGGATTACATCAGAAAATACCAGGAGGAAAGCAGTTAGAATACTTCCTGGCACCACATACAACTTAGCTCTTTTTGTTTCTTTCAATCGGCTGTACTATTAGGGCCACATTGTATGTGACCTGTGTTCTCAGAAGTGCTGTGATTTCCACCTGGCAGGTGCTAAACAGCTCTTTATTGAATTAAGATATTTATTGAGCAGATTCATGGTACAAAGCCAGGAAGATCACATCAAACAATGCAAATGTGTCAGGTCTCTGCACATAGCCTACCCCCAGCCCACAGCTGGAGGCCTCTCTGCAAGGTGCCTGAGGGAATCGGGCCCTGTTCCTTCTCTCTTTACCTGGAAAGCAGGTGAACACCCATTGGCTTACTGTCACAACCAAAAAAAAAAAAAAAAAAGGGATAAACAAATCCCAAATAGTCCCCCTAAAGATAATTACATTATTTTTTCCTTTAAAAGCCAAATGGGAAAAAAATTTTCAAAAGATGACCTACAAAAGTGGTTCTCAAACTTTTGGTCTCAGGATCTCTCTCTCTATTCTTGAAATGATTGAGGACCTCCAAACACTTTTGTTTATGTAGGTTATGTGTAGCTCTCTTTCATTGTATTAGAAATTAAAACAGAAAAATTTAAAGTATTTATTAATTTATTGAAAAATAATAAACACACAACATGCTAACATAAATAATACATATTAGGAAAATAACTGCGTTTCTAAAATAGAGCAACAAAACAGTGAGAGGAGTAACTTTCTTATGTTTTATTTTTTTACATTTTTGCAAATCCCTTCAATGTCTGGTTTTGTAGAAAACAGCTGGATTCCCATAACCAGTAGTGAGATGTTAATTTAAAGAAAATTGGCCCCACAGACAAGGAAAGGGGAGGACTCCACAAAGGCTAGCTTCTTAAAGGTCCTTGCCATGTGGAATCTGAGTCATATCAGTGAAACTTCCTTACCTGTTATATTAAAATCCATTGGTCAGTCTTGCATTTTAAATGGATCTTTCAGCATACATGATTCCTTAACATTCCGCATTCATTCATTCATTCATTTGGAAAATACTGCTTCACTGAGTTTTGCAGACCTTCAAAATTTTAATTAATTTCATTGTACAGCATATAAAACTGCCATTAGTATCACTTCCAACCTCATCAGAGAAGTCTTTAAATATTGGGAAGCTGCCAAGTTCTTGGTGGAAGATAGGAGTTTATCATTTTTGGTTGGAAGTTCAAACTTTTACCATTAGCAATGCATGCTGTCATTTTCCTTGAAATGACTGGCTCAGTTGGTTCGTTTTGAGAAAATACCCAAGTTTGAATAACCGTAGTTTATTTACTCGTTGTTCTTCTGAGTGGATTTGATATTTCATTAAAAAGAGACCAGTTTGGCTCACTGTGCAAAAAAATGCTTTACCTAGAAGCAACTATTGTATGTATGCTGGTGTGTAATGAAATTCCTTCATGTATACTTCTCATTTCACAACACAAAATAAAAGATGCGTAATCGAAGGTTAAATTATTTTTAAACAATGTATTAATTTGTTAAAATTTATCATAATTATAAAAATTATTTTCTAATGCATTTTTCCTTTATAGATTATAAATTTATTATTATAAAATAGTTGAGTGTTTGTTAATAATTTATTAATTATCTAAAAATTACTAGTTTTTACTGCTTCATCAAAGTTATCCTTAAGTCAAACTGGCATTTTCTTGTTACTCTAAGTGTGTGCCTGGCAATGAGGGACACAATGATGCTATTCCACTGCTGATGGTATTCAGTAGATGAAAGGCCCAGAAGCTAGGGAGGCCTCCATCAATGAAAACATATTTAAAAGGTACAATCATAAGTAAAGGTAAATTTCTTCCCACAACACTGGGCATAGCACAGGCCTTTTCCCCTGTTCTTCCTTGAGTTTCTTCTTGAGAGGACATGCCTTATCTCTTTAGGACAAGATTAAGATCAGAAAGACAGGTGTTACCTACAGAGCATTCCTACACGGCCTTTGCCATCTGATACTTTTCTTTAAATGTGATCACTCTGCAAGGGATAGGAGCTCAGAATCAGGATGCATACTTCAATCCTGAACCAAGATCATTAAAACTTTTGAGTAAATTCCAGATGATTGTCTCTAATGCTCTAATGCTCCCAGTCAAAATATTAGAAAGAACTACATTACAGTATTTAATTTTCTAATCTAATTAACCAAATTTCTTTTTGCCTTCTTATTAACTGTTATTTGCAGTATATACCTTATCAAGTAACAGTGGGCTTGTTAGAGCCAGCGATAAATCTGATGATTTTGTGAAAGGGCTAAGAATAGCAAGAAACCAGAGGTCACTCTCTGTTCAAAGAGAGCAAAGACCTCAGAAGGTGGCCTTCTTGAGAAATTTTTAGTCTTCAGCTTTTGGCAACTCACTATCAATATGACTCATCAAAACACTGGCAAAGTAGGTAGAGAAATGCAGAAAGGTAACTTGTTTCCAATGGGTTAGGATTGGACAGATTCCAAGGTCATGCTTACTTGAAACATTGGAAGGATTCTTAAAGAAATCATATAGAAGTGAAATGGTGAATGGATAATCTGATCTAAATTCATCCTGACCAAATTTCATCTGGAGCATATAAATTTTATCTATTCTAGAGAGGCTTCGGTCATCAGACCTAATCATTTTGTTCTGAGTTAAAACGAGATAATGTTAATGACTAAGAGGAAGCAGTACATTTTCTTCTATTCATTTAGACCAAATAATATTTTCTATATCTTTTACCCTTTAGCAATGAGAGAAGTCCTGAGTCTGTCTTTTTATAGTGGAAATATCTTTGAATCAGGACACAGGGGACATGGGTTCTTTCTTAACTTTAAACATTGCCGGGGGTGACATGGGGTAAGTTTCCCTGTCTTTGACGGTGTGAAGTGATCACCAGATAGTTCAGCTCCCTTAATTCACAGATATTATACTGTTATAGTCTCATTCTCATGCATCATAAAGACAGAGTTCACCTGAGTAAGGTAGATTGGCCTTCAGCTCTAGCTAAATAAAAATGCCCTGAACATACACTATCTGCTTCCAGTTTCAAGACCTGTGTGATTTCTTGGGGTATTCGGATTCTCTTGGCACTTCTAACTCTTAGGGTCTTTGTTCCCTTACACGCAGGTACTGTCCCCTACCTTACCAACTGATGGGGATCTTTGCTTTACATATACCTCAAGCCTAACTTCCTATTATATATTTGAGTGCTTAGTAAAAGTTAGTAAATATCGATGAAGGTGCCAGGGACAGGTCAGAGTCAGAGATTAGACATTTTTTTGGTTCCTGTCTTAAAGAGTCATGGGTTAGAATTCTGGTCTATCACTCATTAGTTGTATAATCCTGGGCTGTTTACTTAATCTCTCTGAGACTTAAAAGTCACTTAAAGACATTACCTCCATTATAGGATTGCCATCAGAATGAATGAGATAATGCATACTCAACTCAAGTTTCTGAAAGACTTCAAACCTTCCAAGACCACCCTCTAAAAACAGATATGAATAAAAGCAATATTGAGATTTCCACATCTGGGAATATGGAGTAAATTTAACATTCCTCCCACTGAGTACAAATAAAAACCCTGGGATTATATTTAAAACAAGCATAAGAAGACTCTAAGAGGAGCCAGGCATCTTAGAATATGAGGGAAGACACAGTGATGAGTTCTCTGGGTTTTCTTTTTGCCTTGTATATTCCGATTTGGAGCTGAAGAAACCAGCAACTAGGAAATTGCAACAGGCAAAGACCCAACAAAAACTTGGTCCTCATAGCCGTAGGAGCAGGAAAAGGGCAGCTGAGCAAGACAAAAAACCTTTAGACAATAACTTCTCTCCTCCATCTAAACACCACCTCCACACATACCAGCAAAAGAAGAGTGAGAAAGCTAGACTTCCACCCTTACAAGGCTGTAATGAGGTGTCCTAATACCCCTTCAGGGTGACATCCAGAAAAGGTCAAATGGGAAGTGAGGACTTTCATCCTTAACCCGCAATAATGAGGTCACTTGCATCCCAGTGTTAGTGGAGACCACATGGGGAGTTAGAACCCACACTCTCATGTAGCAGTAATGAGGTGGATGCCCTTTTCCTTTGCTGGAGCAGCGTCAGGAAAAAAAAAAAAAGCTAAACCGGAAGGTTTAAATAAGATTCATTATCTCATGACATAATATAAAAATGTCCAGGTTTCAATCAAATATCATACCAAGAACTAAGAATATCGCAAACTAATGAGAAAAGACCATAAATACCAATGCCGAGATGATGGAGGTCCCAAAACTATCCGACAAAGATTTTAATGAATCTATTATTAAGATGGTTCTATGAGTAATTATGAACACTCCCGAAAAAAAAAAGAAAAAATAAATTGAAAGTCTCATCAAGACAAGAGAAGACATAAGTAGAATTAAATGGAAATTTTAGAATTGAAAAAACAATAACTGTACTAAAACAGTGGGCTCAACGCTAGAATGGAGGAGACAGAGGAAAGAAACCAGTGACCTAGAACATAGAGTAGTAGAAATTACCCAGTCCGAACAACAGAAAGGAAACTGAAAAAAAAAGTAAATATAGCTTCAGAGACTTGTGGGACTCTAATAAAAGATCTAACATTCATGTTATCAGCGCTCCATGAAAGGAGGAGAAAGAGGGGAAGGCTGAAAAAGTCCTCAAAGAAATCGTGGCTGAAATCTTCCCAAATTTGACTAGAGATAGAAATATGCAAATTCAAGGAGCTGAACAAACCCCAACCAGAATAAAAACTAAAGAAGACTATCATAATTAAGCTTCTGAAGACTAAAGACATAAAAAAATCCTCAAAAGCAGCCAGAAAACAAACAAAACAAAACAAAAACCTTACCTATACAAGAAAGACAATTCTAATGTAGGTGGATTTCTCATCAGAAACTATGAAGGCCAGAAGAAAGTAACATAATGCTTTGTTAAGTACTGAACAACAACAAAACCCCATCAACCCCGAATTTCATGCTGCCAAAAATATCCTTTGAGAATGAAGGGGAAAACTCTGAGCTTCTGGGGAAGAAGGCAGAGGAGGAGGATCTTATAGGAGTTTACCTCGTCCCAAGGATATACCTAGAAAACACCCACTGTAAATAACCCAGAAAATGACCCAAAGACTCGAAGAAGAGACTCTCCACAGCTAACTGTAGAAAGGAAGGCCACATCAAAAACCCTAGGAAGGGTAGATACATGGTCAGGAAACAAATTAATCTGGGAGAGACTAACCATGGGGGGGGGGGGTGGACACTGCAAGCATGGAGAAGGGAGAGGAACAGAACCCACACCAGGCACCCCAAGCACGAGGCACCCACTGGGAAGATGTATCCCCTTAACATTTGGCTTTGAAAACCAGAGGGGCTTAACTATATGAGTTTTTACAGTCACTGGGGCTTAACACCTGGAACTTTAAAAATCAGCACACTCAGCTCTGGGCGAGCTGGAGGGTAATAAGAAACTGAGTCCCTGCCCTTAAAGAGACAGAACAACAAACAGTCCCTGCTGAGAATCGGCACAGAAGCAGCAGTTTGAAAAATGTCTGGGGTATATGGGAAGGAGATATGCTTACTAATCTCAGAACTTGTGCAGGAGGGGCAGGGATATTTACGAGACTTCTCCAAGAAGAAAGGAGCTAGCTAGTGCCATTTTTTCCCCTGCCTCCCAGCCTAGATGTACAGACACCTGCAGGAAAGAATAGAAACCAGCACAAACATTTGCCAGCTAGTTTTACTAAGAGTGTGCCCTCCCTGCATTCTCCTACAGATCCATCCCATCCAACCCACCCCACTCCACCAGAGTCCATCAAAGCATGGCATTGTGCCCGCAGCTCCCAGTGGCCAGCACCACTCCAAAGACACTGCTGCCTTGGGGAGAGAGGAAGACAAGAACACACACCAGTCTGATTGCAGCCCCAGTGGTGGACTGAGGACAGTCCTCGGGTCCGACTGCAGGCTCCACTCCACCAATGAAAGCTTCTCAGGGGAAAACACAGGGGAAGCATCCTGGAGTTCTGTGCAATTGCAGTTCTGGTAAACATCTAGTCTGACCCAACTCAAACTCAAGGTGTCCGCAGACTGGCCTCTTAACAACACAGGGACCAAACCCTGCCCACAACAGGCAAAAAGAGCCATTGCAGATGACTGGACCGAAGGCAGACACGTCTCAACCACAGCAGTAGGGTGCATGCAACACATAGGAGAATCCCCTGAAGCGCCAGTTCTCGTGAACAGGGGACATTGCACTTCAGGGCACTAGAGGACCTCTTCTTCATAAGGCCACTATTTTAAAGAGCAGGAGATGTAGTTGACTTTCCTAACACAGACAGAAAGCCAGACAAAATGAGGAGACAGAGGAATATGTCCCAGATGAAAGAACAGGACAAAATCGCAGCAGGAGAGCTAAACAAAGTGGTGATAAGCAATATACCTGCTAGAGAATTTAAAGTAATAGTCGTAAGATACTCACTGGACTTGAGAAAAGGGTGGAGGAACTCAGTGAGACCCTAAACAAAGAAATAGAAAATATAAAAAAGAACCAATCAGAGGGGCGCCTGGGTGACTCAGTCATTAAGTGTCTGACTTCAGCTTAGATCATGATCCCAGGGTCCTGGCATCAAGCCCCTCACTGGGCTCCTTGCTTGGTGGGAAGCCTGCCTGTCCCTCTGCCCCTACCCCTACTTGTACTCTCTCTCTTTCTCTGTCAAATAAATAAATAAAATCTATAGGGGGCACCTGGGTGGCTCAGGAGGTTAAGCGTCTGCCTTCCGCTAAGGTTGTGATCCCAGTGTCCTGGGATCAAGCCCTGCGTTAGGCTCCTTGTTCAGCAGGGAACCTACTTCTCCCTCTCCCAGAGCCTGCTGCTCCCCCTGCTTGTGCTCTCTCTCTGTCAAATAAATAAATAAAATCTAAATATATGTGTGTGTTTGTGTGTTTGTGTGTACACACATACAAACACAAAGGAATAAACAGTAGACTAAAGGAAGCAGAAAAATAAATCAGTGAGCTGGAAGATAGAGTAATGGAAAGCAACCAAACCAAACAGGAAAAAGAAAAAAGAATAATAAAAAGTGAGACTAGATTCAGAGAATTCAGCAGCACCATTAAGCATAATAACATTTGCATTATAGGGACCACTATCAAGTGGCATTTATTTCTGGGGATGCAAGTGTGGCTCCAAATTTACAAATCAATCAACGTGATACATCATATCAACAAGAGAAAGGATAAAAACCATATGATCATTCCAATAGATGTAGTATAAGCAATTGAAAAGTACAACATTAATTCATGATAAAAACCCTCAACAAAGTAGGTTTAGAGGGAACATACCTCAACATAATAAAGGCTATATAGGAAAAACCTACAGCTAACATCATACTCAATGATGAAAACTGAGAGCTCTTCCCCTACAATCAAGAAGAAGACAAGGATATCCACTCTCACTACTTTTATTCAACATAGTACTGAAAGACCCAACCACAGCAATCAGACAACAAAAAGTAATAAAAGGCATCCAACTGGTAAGGAAGAAGTAAAACTTCCACTATTTGCAGATGATATTACACTCTATATAGAAAATGCTGAAGACCCACAGAAAAACTATTAGAACTAATAAATTCAGTAAAGTCACAGGGTACAAAATCAATGTACAGAAATTTGCATTTCTATACACTAATAATGAAGTAATAGAAAGAGAAATTAAGAAAACAAGCCCATTTACAATTACACCAAAAATAATAAAATGCCTAGGAATAAATTTAACCAAGAGAGTGAAAGACTATAATGTACTCTGAAAACTATAAAACACTGATAAAAGAATTAGAAAATGATATGAACAAATGGAAACATATTCTATGCTCATGGATTAGAAGAATGAATATTGTTAAAATGTCCATACTATCCAGAACAATCTATAGATTTAATTCAATCCCTATCAAAATACTAATGGCATTTTTCATAGAACTAGAACAAATAATCCTAAAATTTGTATGGAACCACAAAAGACCCCAAATACTCAAAGCAATCTTGAAAAGGAAGAATAAAATTGGAGGTATCATAATAGTACAATAATTCAGATTTAAAGATAAACTACACAGTTGTAGTATATAAAACAGTATGGTACTGTCACAAAAAGAGACACATAGATCAATAGAACAGAATAGAGAGCCCAGAAATAAACCCATGCTTATATTAGTTAATTATAATAGTTAATCTATGAGAAATGAGCCAAGAATATGCAATGGGAAAAAGACCATCTTTTCAACAAATGGTGTTGAGAAAACTGGACAACTACATGCAAAAGAATGAAACTGGACTACTTTCTAACACCATATATAAAAATAAACTCATATGTGGAATTTAAGAAATAAAACAGATGAACATAAGGGAAGAGAAGGAAAAATAAAATAAGAGGAAAACAGAGAGGGAGGAAAACCGTAAGAAACTCTTAATTATAGGGAACAAACTGAGGGTTGCTGGGGGGCGCTGAGGATGGGAGGCTGGGCTAACTAGGTGATGGGCATTAAGAAGGGCACTGGAAGTAATGAGCACTGGGTGTTGTATGCAACTGATGAATCACTGAATTCTACTTCAGAAACTAATAGTAAAGTATATGTTAATGAAATTGAATTTAAGTTTAAAAAAAACTCAAAATGGATTAAAGACCCAAATGTGAGACCTGAAAGCATATAAGTCCTAAGTCCTAGATAAGAGCACAGACAGTAATTTCTCTGATGTTGTTCAGAGCAACATTTTTCTAGTTATGTCTCCTGAGACATAAGGAGGGAAACAAAAGCAAAAATTAACAATTGGGACTACATCAAAATGAAAAGCTTTTGCACAAAAAAGGAAACAATAAAAAAAAAAAAGACAGCCTACTGAATGGGAGAAGATATTTGTAAATGATATATCCAATAAAGGGTCAGTATTCAAAATACATAAAGACCTTATACAACTCAACACCAGAACCATCCAAATAATCCAATTAAAAATGGGTAGAAGACGTGAACAAACATTTTTCCAAGGAAAACATGCAGATGGCCAACACACGCATGAAAAGATTTTCAACATCACTCATCATCAGGGAAATGCAAATCAAAACCATAATGAGATACCACCTCACATGGCTAAAATCAAAACACAAGAAACAACAAGTGTTGACAAGGATGCTAAGAAAAAGGAACTCTTGTGCACTGTTGGTAGGAATGCAAGCTGGTGCAGCCACTATGGAAGACAGTAAGGAGATTGCTCAACAATTTAAAAATAAAATCACCATATGATCCAGTAATTCCACTACTGGGTATTTACCCAAAGAATATGAAAACACTAATTGGAAAAGATATATGCACCCCTATGTTTATTGCAGCATTATTTACCATAGTCAAGTTATGAAAGCAGCTGCGTGTTCATTGATAGATAAATGGATAAAGATGATGTGGTATGTGTATACACACACACACACACACACACACACACACACACACACACACACTGGAATACTACTTAGCCACAAAAAAGAATGAAGTCTTGCCATTTGCAACAACAATGGATAGATCTACGGGGTATAATGCTAAGTGAAATATGATAAATACCATATGATTTCACTTATATATAGAATTTAAGAAACAAACCTAATGAACAAAGAAAAAAGAGACAAACAAAAAAACCAGACTCTTAACTAAAGGCAACAAACTGGTGGTTGCCAGAGTGGGGGTGCATGGGGGATGGCTGAAATAAGTGAAGGGCATTAAGAGTACACTTATTGTGATGAGCACTGAGTAATATATAGAATGGTTGAATCAGTATATTGTACACCTTAAACTAATATAACACTGTATGTTTATTATACTGGAATTTAAAAGAAAGAATGAAGAGAAAATCTAGAGATTCTCAAAGGAAGGAAAACAAAGAATTTGTTGCCGGTAGATCTCCTCTAAAAGAACTGTTAGGGAAAATCCTCTAAACAGAGAGGAAATAATAAAAGAGGGAACTCTGAAATATCAGGAAGAAACAAAAATCATGGTAAGAAAAGACATGAGTAAATACAACAGACTTCACCTCTCCTCTTGAGTTTTCTAAATTATGTTTAATGTGGAAACAGAATTATAACACCAACTGATGTGGTTCTAAATGTACAGAGAATTATATTATAAATAAGGAAGGATAAAGGGACATAAAGGAAAACTCCTACGCTAAAACTGGTAAAATGATAATTAGATTCTGATAAGTTGTGTATATAATGTAGTGACAATAGCTCCATTAAAAAAAAAAATCTACAAGAAATAACAAAAAAATGCCATATATAAATGAAAATCAAATTCAAAAAAAAAAATGTCCAAGTAACCCTCAGGAAGGCAGGAAGAAGAAAATAAACAAAAACAGAACAGTCAGGAAACAAAACTATAATATCAGATTTAATGCCTCATGTATCAATATTTATATTGAATGTAATGGTCCAAATACACCAATTAAAAAACAGAGATTGGTAGAGTGGATCAAAAGCACATGACCCTACTATATGTTGTCCACAAGAGATTCACTTCAAATACAATGATCTAGGCAGGTTGAAAGCCAAAGCATAGAAAAGATACTGTATGATTCCATGTGTATAATATTCACAAAATGATGAAATTTTAGTAAGTGGAACAAATTAGTGCTGCCAGGTGTGAAGGAGGAGGTGGGGGCAGAAAGGAAATGGATGTAGTTACAAAGAGGCAACTTGTGGGGTTTTGTACGCTGTGGGTAGTTTCCAGGGCATAAAAGCATATTTGCTTCTAGTTTAAGGAAATCCGTCAGTCTTTTCTTTTATAGTTTCTACCTGTCTTAGAAAATATCGCACACACCAAAATTACCTAGTAAAAGTCGCTTTATTTTCTTCTGGCCCTTTTACAGTTTCATTTTTTACTCTCAGCTCAATTTCTCTCTAAGTTGGGAGGGGGCAGGAGATAGTGTGCCCCATAATAATATTTTTTTTCAAAATGCAGACTCAGTTGTCTTAGCACTATTGAAGAAGCAATCCTTCACCTACTGATTTGGGATATCATTTTGATTATTCAAAACATTCTTACATTTACTTGTATTGCCTATATCTAGCCTTTTATATCTGTCCCTTTTACTATTTTATTTTTCCCTTTGCCTGCAAATCACCGTCATAAAACATTTAAGCTCTGGAAGATGTTCATAGTCATCTATCTTCATTATCAAACACTTACTAGCTGGGTAAACTTTGGTAAGTAAAGTTCTTTAAACTTGGGTTTCTGTCTGTAAAATAGAACTAGAATATCCCTCTCTGTATTATATCGGCATGCTAAGATCCTCCCCCTTCGAAAACCTACTAATGCAGGATTCTGTAAGTTCTGCTTATCTGGTTTAGCCCTTTTGTGGCCCAGAATCTTGTTTATAACAGTCTTAAAAAATAAGCTTTTTTTATTTTGAAATGGTTTTAGATTGACAGAGGATGTGCAAACATAGTTTACAGAACTCCCGTATATCCTTCGCTCAGCTTCTTCTTACATTAGCATCTTATACAACCATAGTGCAGTTATCGAAACCAGTGTGTGAATGGCCCATACACAGAACTAAAAACACCCCTCGATAGCAATCTTTCTTACTGGAGGAGATGATTAAGCCAGAGTCTCAACTCCTGTTATTTGTGCATTTGGGTTCCTAAATGCCAAAATGAAAAGGTAGACTAAGAGCCTCAAGTTGTTTCCTAAAATTAAAAAAAGAAGAAGAACAAGTAGAAAAAGAAGGAAAATGATGTAACCCTTTGTTCCTCTCCTCCCACACAACTGGAAAAGTTTAGCTTAGCTTAGAACCATGAAAGTCAGAGTAAAACCTCCACACTCTCCCTAATTCCACACATTATGCGCGGTTACTGTTAGCACACGTGCTTCCAATCACCCCCTGTCTTAAGAACAGTGCAAATGTGGGTGCTAAGAGAATTCAAACTGCCAAACACATTTGACATCACAATGCCCTTGAAAGAACTATCAGCTAAACCCAGATATATATGTACATCTCAGCAGTTTCATTTTATTAAACTCACAACATTTCCACCCAATTTAAACCCACTGTGATAGCACACGTCGAACGGATTTGGGTGGTGGTTTCCTTTCCAGTTGGCTCTAAGAACATCATATGAAGCCAGACCAGAGTTCGATGCCAAGTCCATGATTAGCGTTCTCTTTCCACTTGGGTCTCTTTTGTTTTTTGAGCAGATATACAGCGTTGGCTACAACCACTTAGGGATGGGGTGAGAACAAGACCCATTCAAGAAATGTGACAATAGCTGTGAAAATTCATTTTAAGAGCAGCAACTCTTGTTACTTTAAGTGTCAGCTATGAATTTCTAGCTAAGGGCTGTATTTCTATAACAGGGATTGCAGACTGGTGGCCCCTGGGCCAAATATGGCTCACAGATGTGTTTTATGTGGCCAGTTGAATGTTATAAAAGCATCTGAAATTTGTGGCCAACATTTACATATTAAGAGATTCTACGCAAAAACCTGGCATTCTGCACTCTTATGAAAAACTTGATGTGGCTACATTGGGCCTACTTTTCCACATGGCAACAATTGGCTGGGGCTGAGCTGCAGCTGCTCTTTGAGACGGCGAATGTCCCATCTGGTTAGCGAAATCTCTGTCCAGCTCACTTCTCCTGTTTATGTAACTTGCCTTGTCTCTGTGGCTGTTTGGATTTTCAACACTAATTTATAATCAAAGATCAAGAGAACTTCAGTTATTTAAGCTTCTGGTTCTACCAAGGTGAGAAAAACTATGATGAGAAAAGATGGCCTGGGTGTTAGTCTGGGTTCCTTCAGAAGTAGATCTTGAAGTGTAATTTATTTGGGAGGTGGTCCGAGGAAACCCTGGCAGGATAGTGGGGAAGTGTGTTGGAGAAAAGAAGCCAACCAATAAATAACGTATTATCAGTTAAGTGACTGTTGTGGTCAGCTGGAGCTTAACCCCAGTGCGGAATTCTAGAAGGCAGTGTAAAGAGCCTCAGAGTTACCCCAGCTGAGACACAAGAGAGCAGTTCTTCCTATCAGTTATTTACCAATGGTTGCTCCCAGAAGCAGCGAATCCTCAACATTTCCAGAATACCATTCTTTTGGGCAGATCATTCCTGGAGGTCAGAGAAAACCCCAGGCAAAAAGAGGCAGAGGCCCAAAGTGGGAAATTAATGCCTCAGACACTGAAATGTAAGGCCCGAGAGGATATGTGCAGGACACCAGCAGCCTCAGCCACACCGTGCTTCTGTGACTAACTCAGAGATGGGGACAGCCAGGATTCTGTCTCACAGAATAGAGAAGGCACTTAGTATTTGCTGACCAGCCACACAAAGTTTCTCTCCCTCATGAGAGCTGCTCATCCTTGGAACCAACTTCTAAAGTTCCCCAAATTGGCCTTCACTTCCTGCTGCACATTCTGAGCGCCTGGGTAAAGGTGGGATAAACTGAACCACCCAAAGCAAGAGAGTTGTGAGGACACCAGGCCAGAGTATCTTTTGAAGTCGACATGGGCTTTGGTCCTTTGGTCCTCTCAGTGTATATTTATTCCAAAGCAAGGGCACTGAAGCACTTTCTGTAGTTAGGCCATGCTCAGAATCCAGATGTGACTAGGCCAGATTCATGTTTTTACTGTTCACAGTGGTGAGTCATAGAAGAATTGGATGTGACTCAAGCATGAGCCTGGCGCACGTGAATGCTTTAGTCATATTGCCGTTTCCCTTAGTGAGAATCCTCGTAATGTCCAAGCATCATGATTTGTTTATGGTGACTTAGAACTAGAATGGTACAAAATTATAAATTATGTAATTATTTACATTGAGTTCCAATCACTAATTGATCCAGTCCTGCTGGTATGACAGCTGGTGGCAATCAGTTTCCCAATGGAAACTGACTGTAATCTCCTAAGTGGAAGGGGCAACATCAATAGCACTCGAGTAAAATCTGCCCCTACATAGTAGGCGTTTGCTGGGTCATACTAAGTGCTCACCAACTGTATGTTCTCTCCACCTTTTTATTCCTCTCCCCCTCTCTTCTTTCCTTCCTTTCCCCCCCTCCCTTTGCTCAGTTCATCAATTAGAAGTGGGATGGGGCTGATAAAAGAACATTCTAGAAATTATGAGAGATGTACAGAAAGATAAAATGAGGTAGGATACAGCTAATTCCTTGAACGTCAGGAAGATATTTTATTTAGGTCCGGTATGTTTTCCTCAGCCAGGAGCGGACTTTTAATGATGACAAACCAGGTTGGACATAATTCCACTTCAAGCCCAGAGTAGCCATAGTGTTGGGTATTGGTTCTCAGCTTATGAAAGTTTTTGTCAAATTCATTTTCTCACTGGGGAATCTTCCCTAATGTGATTATAGTGGATTTAAACTAGAAAGTACAGAAAATTATTAAATACATATAATTACATTCAGATTCAATTACTTACCAGGAACCCTAAAAAGTCAATCCACATTGATGACATTATTGATTATCATCTTGTGTAATTGCTCAGGAAGAGCGCACACATTTAGAAAGGGACCAGGCGAAACACCTGGAACAGCAGTTCCCGAGTGGGTGTGGAAGATGTGCCACTGTGTATGTGTGTAGGTGTGTGTGTATATATGTGTGGCTGTGGTGAGAGAACATATCAGAATCGCCCGGACACACACACACGCACACACGCATGCACACATGAACATTCATGCACATGCCATCACTATTCCTTCTGCCTCTCTCTCTCTAGATAAACCCAGTATTAAATTGTGTGTCTCTGGTTGAGTCATGTTTTTCTCTGAAATGCCTGAGGCATAAAGTCCCTGTTGGACAGAAGCCCAGCTTCTCTGTCTCCCTGAGGGAGAAGCTGAGGGCTGCCGAGGAGACTGTTGCAGACACCTGGCCCTTCATTTAGGTTGCCCACGGCACCCAAACTGTGAGATCATTTGACAACTCCAAAACATCCAGACTTCACAATAGGAGCAAATCCTATAGCTTCTTTGATCATTCTCATCTAAGTAATTATTAGCTCTCTAAAGACTAGAGAGTATATTTTTCTCATGACTTTCAAAATTCATAGTATGTGGCCTCCAGGTACACAGCTATCAAAACACCTGAGCACAATCCTCCAGGCTTTATGGTATGATGCGTGTGTGTGTGTGTGTGTGTGTGAGAGAGAGAGAGAGAAAACTGTTTCTGTGTGTATGAGACAGTGTGTGAGAGACAGTTTGTGTGTGAGAGAGGCAGTGTGTGTGTGTATGAGAGAGAAGTGTGTGTATGTGAGAGTGTGTGTGTGAGATTGTGTGAGTGTGTGTGTATGAGAGAGAAGTGTGTGTATGTGAGAGAGTGTGTGTGAGAGAGGCAGTGTGTGTGTGAGACGGTGTGTGTGTGAGAGGGAGAGACAAGGTGTGTATGTGAGAGACAGCGTGTGAGTGTGTATGAGAGACTGTGTGAGAGATTGTGAGAGAGAGAGAGACAGTGTATGAGAGATAGTGTGTGTGTGTGTGTGTGTGTGTGTGCGTATGTGTGTGTGTGAGAGAGAGAGATAGTGAGAGAGAGAGAGAAACCATGTGGGGGGGGGTGAAAGAGAGAGACGGAGAGAAAGAGAGAACATGGCTCCCTGCTGTGATCAGACTCCAGGCAGGAAATCTAGGGTTAACATTCCTACTGTCAGCAGTCACATAGGAGCCGGGGCCTCAGTCTCAGCATTCCTGGGCTGTCGTCAGTCTGCCTCACGATCTCAGTGTGCCTCGGTGTCTGTTTTGTATTTAACCCTGCATCACATACACCACCACGTGAGACCTGTCGCGGTTTTGCTAGTAGAGGATGGTTCATATCTGTAGAGGGCGGGTACCCTTCCCAAGCACCCCCAGGAGAGGTGTGGACCTGCAAAGATAATGATCAGTTTCGTGGAGAAAACCACGCAGGCACAAACCCCAGAAACTGATATTTAAACCCCAGACCCATAAGGGACCCTACGTTTTCCCATTAGCCGGCCCAGTCTGTTTCCCCTCATCAGCAAGCATATGTCTTCCGCGGAAGCCGCCCAGCCTGCCTGAACTGGTTGCTATTTCTGTAAGAAAGCAGAGGGGGAGGGAAAGGCAGGAGGATTTCTACATTGCAGTCCTGTGCCGGGCTCGAAATGTCCACAGAAAGCTGTAGGTCCTCGTTGGCAGGAATGATACTGTAAAGACAGAGGTGCCTCTCTGAGCCCATGCGTCTCTCACTGTGCGCTCAGTGTGATGCTTCTGTGCTGAGCTGGGCTCTGGGAGTAGAGAGACGTGGGTTTGAACCCCAGCTCTGTAACACGGTACTGTCTGACCTTGAGAAACAGTTGACTTCCATGTTCCAACTTCAACTATCTGCTCTACCATCTTCTATCCGTCCGATTCCCTGCCTTGATCACCTCTGTCAACACGCTGACCCCCATCAGGACCGCTGGTCCACTTATCACAGGCGTGAGTCCCTCACCACATACGAGATCTTTGTTTGCTCATACCCTTGTCAAAATTCCCCCACTGTTCAGTAATCGTTCCCTTGCATCTATTTTTAATTTCCGTGCCCTCCCTCGCTTTGGGCATCCTTGCTTGATGAAGCCACAAACCCAGTTCTCTCCTCCTCTTCTGTCCCGTACTTCCCTGACACATTCCCTGTCTACTTTCCTGCCTGTGTCACGCTTTTCCCACTTTCTGCACACCTCCTTTCCCATCTTCCCTTGCAGTCACCGGCCTTTTTCCTACTCTCCTGAGAAAAACAAAGGCATCAAAATAGAGAACTGCCGCAGACTCCCACCTCTACACCACACCCCTTCCTGTTACCTCGTTTCTGTTACTGCAGACAAGCTCTCTTCTCTCAGCTAAGCAAATCTTGCCACCTTTTCTCTCCAGCGTCAGCATTTCCCTTTCTCCTTGAACCATTCCCATCCCAGCATGCTGCGATCTCATTTTACTACAAGCCCCCTTCGACGTCCTATTTTCCTCTGTTAACCACAAGCCCCCACTTCCCCTCTTTCCCTTTGCAGCAAAGCTCTGTGAAATAGTAGTCTCTACCATGGTCACTATCTCCAAATAATTTATTCCTAGTCCTTCTTGAACCCGCTCCAATCGGGTTTTCCCTCCAGTGAAAGCACTCTTACTAAGGCCACCAGTAACTGCCATATTGCTAAATGCAATGGTAGGCACTCAGTAGATATTTATCGGAATAATGAATGAAACATTCTAAACCTCATTCTCTTCATATGTAAAATGAGACCATAGTACTTCTAAGGTTTGTTGTGAGGATTAGTTGGTACAGGCACTTAGCAGAGTTAAGTGCTAAATTACATTTTGAGCAAAGGGATTTTGCTACATTTTAAGAGGAAATATTTACCTATAAAACATATGCAACTTCCCTCAATGCTGGCCTTAAAGGTCTTGGTCATATAAGGTAACTACCCCTTGTTCTTATGGAAAAGTTTCTTCCAGTTCCTGTAAAGAGGAGGAATTGCTTTTTCCTTAGTTGGATATTAAATATTTCTACTCACTGATGCACTGGAAGGTGAGAATTAATACCATTTGTTAATGAGAGTGTAGGGCTTTTCTACAGACAGTGCAAGAGTTAGGTATTGGAGTAGAAGACATATCACCACATTGAATTTGTTTATGAAATAGATCCCAGAATATGTGGGAAACTGAAAATATTTGGAATCTAAGAGAGAGAGAGCGAGAGCAAGCAATGCAAAAAGAGTGGCCGAGAACTGAACACTGGGCCTGGTTGGTTGGAGATATTAAAAGGATGGGCTGGCCAAGCCAATCTCACAGGCAAGTCGGTGAGCCAGGGAAGGATTATAGGGGACTCAGAGTTTCTCTACAAGGTGCCCATCGTTAACTTGCTGGAAGGAATATACATACCTGAAACCTTTGAGGGAAATTTGACAAAGTGTATTAAAAAGATTTGAAACAAACACGTCCTTTGATTTAGTCACTCCATTTCTAGGAACTCATCCTAAGGGAATAATGATGGATGTGCACGGAGATTAAACTACAAGGCAGTTTCCTAAAGCCTAAATGTCCAAGGAATTGGTTAAATAAATTATTCTGTATAATGTCATTCAGCCCAGCCATTACAGAATATGCTGAAGGTTATACTTCTTGATGTCGAAATATGGTCACAATATATTAAGTAAAATTATCAGCTCCAAAACAGTATGTAGAAGAGTAGTTACACTTTTGTAAATTTATAGAGACAAAAATAGAAAAAACAAATAAAATATTAATTATGGGGTTACTAGTGCTTTCTCTTTTCTTCTTTTTACTTACTCATGTTTTATAACTTTTCTACAAGTGTGCATTATTTATACGATAAAAGTTATATCCACAAAGCAAAATTATCTCATCAGTTAGTATAGGATTCATCATCCCTTTTTCTCTTTCTTGTGGCCCCTAATGGCCATATGCAAATAGGATATGAACAAGGAAGCATATATAAATTAATAAGCATACAGCAGGAGGGGAGTGATTAGAGATATTTTAGAAGAATGTCCATCCATTCATTCCCACATATTTATGAGTGTGAACCATGTTCTTGGCACTGTGTAATTATCCAGCCAAGAATGAGGACAGTGTGGCCCCTGCTTTCATGTAATTTTTCATCTAATGAGGGAATCAGATATTATGCAAGTAATTATATCAGGATGAGCATTGTTACAAAAGAAAAATTCAGGTGTCGGAGGAGCACATAAAAGGATATAACCCAGACTGAGAGGTGTAAAAGGCTTCTCTGGGTGAGTGATGTTTAAGCCAAGCCCAGAAGGATGAATAAAAGTTGGCCACACATCGAGGCAGGAAGAGAATTTAAGGCAGAGGGAAGGAAGAAAGCAAGCTCTCAACGAGAGACCAGCATGAGTGAAGGCGCTGAGTGAACAGTAAAACAGAGCCCATCTGAGGCAGTGAGAGGAAACCAGAGCATTGAGAACACACGGGTAGGTGTGAGAGGTGTGTCTCCGGGCAGAGGGTGTGGGATTTCAGCACGAGTCCCAAAGTGTGCAGTGAGAACTCTGGTAGGCCCCCTTGGGAAGCACGGTAGGAACTCAAGAGATGAACCAAATCTAAACCAGAGTTCCCTCTGGTCCTGCCGACTTCCCATGGGTGTTGATCCTATAAAATATCCTTTTATGACTGCAATTCAACCACAGAGCTGGGCACTTGCTATGCATTGCCTGTGCGTTACCTCACTTGACCCCGTCCTTCATACTATGACGTGAGTGCTCTTATCTTCATTTAATAGATGAGGAAACTAAGGCTTGGAGAGATTAAGGGATTTTCCTAAGACCAAAAGGCAAGCAAATAGCAGAGGAGGAGTTCAAACCCAAGAGAGTCCACCTTGGCCCCTGAATGAAGTGAATGATAGAAGGAAATTTAAGACTGCATGTGAGGGGTCAGGACACAGACGCAGAAGTGTAAGACGAATTCCATTTCGTCCGAATCAAGTTGAATTGCAAGTCTCTCTCCCCACAAGCTGGTGGCAAATGAACTCAGCCTTCTCACGGTTTCCTGTTCTTTCTGGGGCTGTGCTGTGGTTGCGAGGTTTCCTGCGGGGCCTAGTTCTGGGACGTCCCCTCTGCCTGGGGTGGCCTGCAAAGAAATACCACTGCACGCACTCACCTGATACCAATGCACCTGGGAAACTCCGGCAGCACTTTTCAGGAAGAATAAACTGATTTTCAGACCTTGGGAACTCAAACGTTCTTCACGTTACTATGTGGAGCAGCTCATCTCTCTCCAGCTCCTGCTTACAAACTCCAGGCCCAACTTGGCCGATCCAAGTCCGCCACCGTGCACATCAGAATGGGAGGGTCTTTCATCGACAAGACCCCTCGTCCTCTGACTACAGCCGCACCAGTTAATAGCGACAGCTTAACTCCGCTATGGTGGGGAAGAAAGATTCGGTCTCAGCTATGTTGCAGGGCATTTGGTGGGTCCATTCCTCTGTTGTTTGTGAACCCAAGAAGCCCTTCCTCTTTGAGTGAGTTCATTACACATAGTCCTAAATACAAATAAGGTGACTCCACAGGTGAGAGGTTCTGGGAGATAAAGGTAATTTGGCAAATGACACTGTCATCAAAGTCATCATGTCATCAGGGTGACATCAAGTGAAGGAAATCACAGCATCAGACATCCAGACAAGCCAGCCTCAGAGAAGGGTGACATTTGCTTGCTCGTTTATGTGCCTTACAGTGTAAAGGTGCGAGGAGCGCTATGCTAAGTTCTCATGCCCATCCAGCCGAGTCTCTGGACAGCCTGCGATGCTCACTAGGTGCTCACTAGGTGCTCAGTAAGTATTAAAGAATGAATGGAGAACAAAGAAATGCTTAGCCCTGCTCACCGAGTAAATTCAGCCTCAACAGGGTGTTTTGATGATATATGGGCCCCAGTAGGAAAGCATAAAGGAAATGACACTACTTCCTATAGCCCAGGTAGAGATGGGACCACGCAGGACAGTGCCAGGATGACTGGGACATTAGACACATTTGGCTCTAACACTTCCTCAGAAAGAAATGTATCTGGACAGGCACAGACAGGAACAAGTTCATTCTCAATTTCCCTCTAGTGGCTCAGACCAATGGCACGATGACATTGGCCTGGGATTGATTTTCAAAAAGCGTGATGAAAATCATGTATGTGCTTAATCTGGAGGCTAACCAAAATGTTGGATGTTTTTTTCTTCAGCTTGGAATGGGACATCTCTGTGTGGCAACAATGTTCATTTCGTTTTTCTCAGATGCTGGGCATTCAAATGAGAGAGAATCTGAATTCACCACTAATTGGATGATCTTGTACTAGGTATTTGATCCCTCTCAGCCTCCATGTCTTGAGCTCAAAAGTAGAGAGAGTGCTACCCAGCTGATAGTATTGTAGTGATAAGTATGAGGCCTATAAAAGTACCTAAGCAGAGCTCTGGTCACAGGGAGAGGTTCCTGAGAAGCAGTAGTTTCTCTACTGATCAAGTAATAAAGAAATTACTACATTTCAGTCTTTTGACTTGATGCAGTAAGGAAATGTGCCAAGTGCTACAGACACAAGAGAGCACACCTAAGTCTGCTTCAGGGGACAAGAAGGGCTTCAGAGATGAGGTGACAAGTGAGCAGAAGACCGATAGGGGAGCAGAGGAGGACAAGTGGGAAAAGGCAAAGGGCATTTGGGCAGACGGAGCATCCCACAGGAGAGCCAGGCAACTGGAAAGTACCTTAGAAAGAGAGGGAAGTTTCATGTGGCTGAAAAAAAAAGGTGGTGGGTGGTGAGGTTGGGAAGGGAGGCAGGGACATCCTGGGATATGTGGACAGGTTGTGAGCCAGCCAGGTCCATGGCTGAGGGGAAACTGGCAGATTGCCAAGGAGGGCCTGGAGTGGGGAGAGGCTGGGAGACTTATTATAGTTATTTAATTTGATCATTCATAACAATACAACTACCTTTTTAAAAAGATTTATTTATTTTAGAGAGATAGAGGGAGAGTGGGAGAAAGAGCGAGCAGGAGGAGGGACAGAGGGAGAGAATCTCAAGCAGACTCCCCACTGGGTGTGGAACCTGACAAGGGGCTTGATCCCAAGACCCTGAGATCATAACCTAAATGGAAACCAAGAGTCAGACGCCAACCCAACTGAGCCACCCAGGCGCCCCGACAATACAACTCCTTTTTATGGAGCTCCTGTAATCTGTCAGACAGAGCATTTAAACAGCTTTCACATTTTATTCCAGACTTCCAACAAGTCTATAAAAAAGATTCTGTTGTCCCCAAATTGCAGTTGAGAAAGCTGAGGTATAGAGAGGTTAGGGACCTTGCCAGGTCACATGGATAATAATTTCTGCAGCTGTGATTTGAGCCCAGGTGTGTGTGTCTGACTCCCACCCCTGTGCCATCCTGCTGCTCGTGGTCAATGACCAAGTGGGAAAAGGAGTCCTACTGGAACCCCCGGCCAGTGCTGGGGCCTCCGCTGCCCTTTCCAGAGCTCTGATGACAACCGCCTATTTGCCTATTTCTCACACACATTTTTGGGTATGAGAACCTACCCACCTAGAATGGCATCGTCCCCTCACTCTTTATCCACCCCCGCCCCCTCCCATACCATATTTTGACCTCAAAGGCTATTCTTACTTAAACTACATCCTAATCCTGCCTCACTTCTTGGGTACTGTGCTTTGGCTGAGTCTTTTCTCAATATCCACAGGTTACACTCTTCCCTCTCTGCCTGTTCCACCCTAGTGGAGAACCAGATTCTTGTTCCTCTACTCTCCCTATCTGACTATCCTGAAATAATATTCAGGCTACACCCATTCCAGTCCAAAGATGTGATTATTGTGTATTCTGTTCACCTCAAGTATTGCATAGAAGAATGATCACAAAACTGAGAGTTAACAAATCTGAGTGTAAACCCCAGTTCTAGCACTTCCCAGGAGCATACCATGGGAAGATTCCAGAAACCCCCATGAATGTACTAATTAGAACACTTGAGAGCAAGCAACAGAAACCTACTCTTGTGTACATAAACAAAAGAGGAGAATCCATTGAAAGGACACAGATAGATTGTAGAATCAAATAAATAGTCAAACAGCCTGCCCTAGGAGGGACAGGAAGCAAGACCCCTCTGGGTATATCAGTAACAGTGATTTACAGACTGTCTCTCCAAGGCTGGCCGGTAGTCCCCTTTTTCTGTGTTGTGGGGTGGCCAACTGGATTCTAATTTTCATGGGGTTTCTTGCCTTGGGTCATATGCCTATGTTCCTCGATGCCTGTATAACTGACATCACATCAAAACCACGTGGCAGGAGGAAGGAACATTTTCCCCAAGGAAAACCAGAGCATTCCTACCAGTGTATAAAGGAAGGGAATCCGGACAAGCATGAGCAATCATTGTCCTCTACTCCAAAACTCAGATGCCACGTAAAAAGATCACTGTTGTGAATATTTTATCAACCGTGAGCAACTCTTCTAACTGTAAGACAATAAAAAATGCAAAAGTCGATATTTTTTCTTTTATACTTTAAAAATCAGTGCTAGATTTTAAGGGATTTCTGCCTTAAAATGTTACTCTCTTTTCCTCTCTGAAGTCAATTAAAAACTACAAAAAGAGTGAAAAGCAGAGAAGAAAATGTCATCTTCAACAAAACCCTTGGGGAAATAAGTTCCCAAACAAAAACGTTTAAGAAAAATGAACTTTCCCAGGAAAACCACATACCTTTACAAGTCATGTGTAGGGTACAGAATTCTCAAACAGTAATTGATACACAAAGGTCCATCTAATGCCTGAGGACACAGATTTCCACTGCCCGTGGGTGTGAAAGGACCCCAGGAGCGTCCCCAAATCCATTCCACGTTCCAGACTGGCAGCAGATACAGGCAAGGATGGACTGCACGGATGAGTCACCTGTGAGGACTAGAAGTACAGCAGGCAGAGGAAAGAGAACAAGCGACAGCAGGTTTGCAGCTCTTGATCAAAGTGAACTCAAACAATATAAATCGCTACAGAGAACACCTGTTACACAAAGGCCTTCGTTGTACAGCTTTCTTATCTTATTCTGACCCTAAAGGATCAACACCAAAAGCTGAATAGCTGTATTCGTAGGCAGGGGAGACAGCATACTGAGAAGGCTTTGTGAGGCAAGGCACCTGAATTCAGACTGCCAACCGGCCCACCCCCAGCACCGTTCTCTGGTCAGTGGTTCTCCCAGGTGGACTGGCCCCCATTCCGTGGTGAGTGATCATCAGAAACAAGGCAGCGTGAGATTGATACTTAGATAACAACGGGAAGAAGAAAGAGGAGGAGAAGCAGCAGCTGATCAAAATCAAATGGAGATGAAGAAATAGAATTATCCACATCTTCCAAATCTAATTATCCCATCAAATGGGAAAACTTCAGAAAAGTACATTTCCATTGACATCAACTAAATAAATATAAGCTCTTGAAAAAAAAAATGCTGAAGAAAGGGGTAAAAGAGAATGAGAAATTATAGGACAAGGGAACCACCTCATAGAGAGCAGGAAGAGCTCAGAAGAGAAGTTGAAGGAAATGAACCATCAAAGAAATGAAATCCAGGTTCAAAATAGCAAAATCCTGGAATAGGCACCAACTGAAAAACATAAAGACACGGAGGACAGACTTAAAACAAAAACATGCAAGTCCAAAATATTAACAAATCATGAGTTGAAAGCAATTAGAAAGTAAATTACTGGTATGTTAGCAGAAGATGGACTAAATAAAGAGATCAGATTCTTGAATTGGTGTTATAGAAAAATGAGGCAATAACATTAGAAGAAAAAATATTCAAACGTACCTAAGAAGAAAGTTTTCCTGAAGTAAAAGAAATCTAGAATCCATACAGATTTAAATGGTGTATTGCATCTCAGAAAAAAATTTTATACAGAAAAACCAACTCTAGGATATATTCCAATGAAGTTATCAGATTTCAAGAATAAAGAAGACATTTAGTAAAATGTAGCATCCCTTACCTCCCCCAGAAAATTCACCTACATGGGAAAAGCAGTGGGTCCTCAATATCCAGTGTTAGAAAGTAATGAGTGACCCAACTTTCTTTCAAATGAAAAAACAGCAGATAGACTTTTTCAAATATGCCAGATTTTATGGAATAAGCACTCATGCGTCCTTCTTTGTAAACTAGGTGTAATAATGTGGTGATTCCAAAAATAATTTAGAAGAGTCAAAGCATAAAATGACAAAAAATATGGTAGAAAATATCTCACTCGTAATTTCTATTAAAAAAAAAAAAATACCAGGGCACCTGGGTGGCTCATTTGGTTAAGCCCCTGACTCGTGATTTCAGCTCAGTTCATGATCTCAGAGTTGTGAGATTGAGCCCCATGTCAGTCTCCACACTGGGCAAAGAGCCTGCTTAAGAGACTCCCTCCCTCTCCCTCTACCTCTCCCCCTGCTTGTGCTCTCTCTGTCTCTCAAAAAGAAAAAAGACAAAATATTTAGAAATAAACAAATGTGCTAGACACACAAGGAAAACCGGTGAGAAGTCTTTGTTGAGAATCAAAAGAAGCTTTAAATAAATAAGTCCTACTTTCTATAGGAATGCTTAATATTTTAAGGATAGAATGCTTCCTAAATTAATGTACAACTGTAATTCAATTGCAATCAGAATACTAAAAGGAGAGTTTTTTTTAAAACCTGCAAACTGATGCTAACTTTCATAAAGAAAAACTTAGCATGGGGAAATAGCCAGAAAATTCATTAAAAAGCACAATAAATTTTGGAGGATGGCCCTAAATTACTGTAATCTAGAAAATATGACACCGTCACAAGTGTAAATAAGCAGATCAATGGGTGGATTAGTCTAGACATAGACACAAATGCATTTGTAAAGGAAATGCATTAATGGTGTTGAGATGACTGGCTGGCTACTTGGAAAACATAAATCTGAATTCCTGCCCCACTTCTTTCACCAAAAATAAGTTTCTGATTGGTCAAAGATTTAAGCTTAGAAAATGAAACTGGGAAATAACTGGGAAAAATATATAGAATATTTAAAATATAATCCTGAGTAATAGCATTCTAAATATGACATAAAATACAGAATCTGTAAATGTCACTTGCTACAGATTTTACATTTTATGTAACAAAACCTGCCACCAACAAACTCAGAAGACAAATGACAAATTAGGGGAGTAGTTACAAACGTATCTCTGACAGAGGATGAATTTTCTTAACATCCAGAGTTTGACAAGAAAATTGACTTAAGGGAGGAATAGGCAGTGTATACATATAAAAAGTAGAACAACAACAGCCCCCTTGGGGCGCCTGTCTGGCTCAGTGTGAAGAGCACGTGACTCTTGATCTCAGGGTCCTGCGTTCGAGCCCCACATTGAGGGTAAAGATTACTTAAATTAAAAAAAAAATCCCCTTTAAAACACGAAAATTTGATTATATTGCTCAGAGTTGAAGAAGTGAATTTGTGATTACAGTGAGATATCATTTTCCCCTATGGGACTGGACAGTATTAAAGGATCAAATGGTACGGACTGTCAGCAAGGTTGTGAATGCACAGCTTGCCCCGGTACGCTGGGTGGGAATGAGAGAGGGCAGTCTGGCGAGGTCGACGGTAGAAAATTACAGGCATGAGCATGCTCTTTGCAATGCTCTTTTTCATAGTAAAACTTTGCAAACAGCCTAGGTGTGCATTAAAAGGACATTGGCAAAAGTTTGATAAACACAGATGGAGGAATTTTATATGGCTGTTAAAAGAATGAGGTGCTGAAAAGCAAGTATCTCCTGCCTAGATTCATTGTTACATTTAAGAAAAGGAGATGCAGGGGCGCCTGGGTGGCTCAGTGGGTTAAAGCCTCTGCCTTCGGCTCAGGTCATGATCTCAGGGTCCTGGGATCAAGCCCCGCATCGGGCTCTCTGCTTGGCGGGGAGCCTGCTTCTCCCTCTCCCTCTGCCTGCCTCTCTGCCTACTTGTGATCTCTCTCTCTCTCCCTGTCAAATAAATAAATAAAATCTTAAAAAAAAAAAAAAGATGCAGAACAGCATGTATAACATGAACTCAGTTGTGTACAATGAAAAGGGATGTCTAAGATACCCACTTTTCCACTTAAATGCTTGCACGTGCTCAGAGTCTCTGGAAGGTTACACAAGGAGCTGTTGCTAGCGTTGATCTGTGGCGGGTGAGCTGGGGACATGGGACAGGAGACTTGCTTTTCAGTGGATAGCCCTTTGCACTTAAAAAAAGTGCCAAGTATTGTGCAAGTGTCAATTTTGTAATTTAAATAACTAGTAAAAAAAAAAAAAAAGGAATAGAAGGGAGAAAATTTATTCTTACATGGAAAACAATGTTTTTATAGATGTTCCTACTAGTAGATCGTGCTAGCATCTATTTTTGCTCTAAGAGAGACATTGCCGCCATTCATTTTCATCTCAATAGATTCATTTGACAGCAACAGGGATTTTTCAGGACACTGACTGGAGAAGGTCAGAGGAGGGCACACAGACAAAGGGAAGGAGCGAGGAAGATGTTTTACACTTAACCAAGTTATAAAAATTAGCACCTTGATTTTTTTTCTTCATGAAGCATCATGGGAAATCAATTCATATATAGCATCAGGATTAAATACTCAAGGTTGCCAGTAAAAGAGCAAGAGACCAATCTGAATGTACCTTCATCCTGAACCAAATAGTACTAGGCTCTGGGGCAGGGAGAAGAATAAAGCATAGTCCCTCTCCACAAGCCATTCTGAGCCTGGTGGGGAAAAGCAGGCAAGTGAACAAATAATTCACATATGATTCAGTAAGTGTGATGGTGGGTGAGCGCTGCTCAGAGCATGAAATAGTGTGCCGAGTAGAATAAAGGCTCCTTAGATCACCATACAGGTATGGGGGCGAGATTTCCTCTCTCCCCTGCCTCTATCTACTCCTCGACAGAAGCTGAGAGAAGGGGACAAACAGGCCCACAGTTTATTTTACTGACTAACTCGTGATCCCTGTCCTTAGAATTTTTTCTAAGCACAGTATGTTCCATGAAGGGGGAAAAAAAAAAGTAATACCCCTCTTTTAGCAGTTTCCCCCCCCACCCCCCAGGAGAAGAATCTCCTCTATATCCTTCACAAGAAATTTTAGAATAAGTTTCTGCCTGTACCAGAGCTTTTAAATCTGAGCATGCTACACCCAACATGCAACTAACCAGAAAACGTGGGGACCAGTATGAATTTTCTTCCTCTATCATTGATAGACTGGCCAAGAGATCCCCTTTCCCCCCAAATAATGAGAGTCTCTGTTTGCAGAACTCTCATGTATGACCTATCATTTGATCCACACAAAACCTGTAAGCTGGGTGTTACCTGCCTTCTCCATCTTCTAGATCATTCAACTAAGTGGAGGATTGAAGTACCTATGTTATGTCATTTGAACCTCGAAAAACTCTATAAGGGAGTGTTGTTAATTATTTTCTTTCATAGATAAGGATGTGGGCTAAGTGTTGGTTGAGGCCAAGATCAGAACCAAACTGCCTGAATTCGGTTCCTAGTTTCACTACTTGGTGACCATCTTCCCTTGGGCAAATCGTACAACCTTTCTGTGCCTGAGCTTCTGCATCTGTAAAAATGAGAGGATCGTACTTCATGGGGTTGTTGTAAGGGTGAAGTGAGTTAATCCATGAAGCGCTTGACACAGTGCCTGGTACATAGGAATCATTGAATTATGAGGTCTTCCTCTAAGTCCAGAGATCTGTGTTCATTTAGAGCTCTCTCACAGCCCTGCACTCTTGTTTCCTAGAGTGGGTTTGGGGAATGCTATTAGGTTTTATGTGGGAAAAATCGTCAAGGGAGGAGTCTTATTGTCAGATACATTCAGAAACTACTGCCTTAAAGATGAAGAGCTCTCTTCCCTGCAGTACTTTCCAGAGCATTTAAAATACTTACATTGACTAGAAATCTCTTCACGGGATTTCCCACCCAAATAGTGGTGCTGCCTTTCCTTCCTCCCTCTCTTTGTCTCTCTGGCCGCTAAGACTGTTTGAAGATGGAGGACTTATAAGTGTCCTTGGCCTTTGAAAGATAAAGGGAGTCCATGGGGCAGTTTCCCCAGGACATGGCCGTGTCTTGTGGCCTTGGCTGGCCTTTGGCTATTGGTGATCCCTAAGCTAAAATCAGGCAGCTACGGTCAGCGGGCTTGCGGTTCTCAGAGACAAAATAAAAAGCCAACAGGGCTCCTCCACCTGGTGAAGTGTGGCTTTCCCTACACGTGCAGGCAAGGAACTGCATTCCATGCTCAACTGCCCAGCAGTTGTGTCGCTTCTTAGAAGGTGCCATCGGTGGTACTGACCCTCTCCTGCGGCCCTGTGTGGAGGGAAGGGACAGGGTGGCCGGATTTCGTGTTCTTCCTCTAATCTGTCGCCAGTTCAAGTGACTTGAAGGATTGTAAACTTTACTAAGGGTTGGAATCTGGGGAGAAATTTTGAATACTATTATGAAAGCAGAGCAAGCCTTGGTAGATGGGAGGGGGGTGGGGAGGCGGAGGGAGGAAGCTGAGATGTTCAAAAGTTTAAAAAAAAAATGCAACCAACATTTGTGTATTTCTTACAGTTGGCAAATCACTTCCTGTGCAGTCTTCCCTCTGGGTCTCTGAGCCCTGCCGTGTTAGGTGCTGATGGCACCGCTTTATCGAGGAGAAAATGAAGGCCTCGTTGGTAGCAAGTAATTGGCACGTAGTAATCGCTAGGGCTGGGGGCCAAACCAGGTTCTGCAACTTCAGAGCCGTTGGTCTTTGCCCCATGCGGTGCTGCCGGGCACAAGAGCTGAGGGTCCCCCGAGGAGAGCAGAGAGAGGCAGGAGCGGATGAGAAGCCACGAAACAAAAGTGGCAAAGGCATTGCTTCTGTGCAGCGTTGCCCTAGGCCAGGCTCTGAGCAGAGCTGCCAGCCCCCCCCCTCCCCCCCCCCCCCCCGCCCCGTGTCTGACGAGACAAAACCTGCCAGGAGTGAAAATCCATCCTACTGAGGATTGAAAAATAATTTCGAGCTGGAAATTGCATTTTATCTTTTCATCCCCTGAAGTTCAGACTTCAATTCCCCACAGTTGCCCTGATTAAAAAAAAGAAAAGAAAAAAAAAAAAAAAGATTCCAGCACCAGCACTCAATACGCAGTGAGTCAGAAGTCCCCGTGCCTCCATGCTGAAAATGGCAGTGAAATCAGCTTCTGTCGGCAGAGGGGACAGGCGACTGCACCAGGTCTTGGGGCCCATTGCCATCGTGTGTCACTACCGAAGGAGACATAGATCTGTGCTCACGTGTGGACGGTGGATAATACTAGTTGTTGTGGTCAGACGCCCAGAGACTGGGAGAGTCTTTATCAGTTGTTTTCTGGGACATAGTCTTTTCTGAATCTAAGGGCCAGGAAGACAAAGATTGTGGCCAGTGAGATTTTCTAAGCTTCTGCCCTGATCAGAGAGAGGCAGTAAAGCTTTCCGTCAGTCAGACATGGGTTTCTGCCCCTCCCTCATTTCATTCACAAGCTGCGTGACCTTTGGCAAGTTGTTTCTCTTCCCTGAGCTCTGATTTACGTACTTCCTAGGTTTTATTATGAGGATCAAACAAAATAGCCTGTGTAATCAGCAGTGGCTTAAACTTCTGTGCTCAATCAATTGCAGTTACTTTAATCAACCATCATAATTCAATAGGAAATGAGAGACCTTGATTAGGGCAAATAGATCCAGTTGTCCAACCAAGAGACGTTCTGATCAGAAGCACAGAAGCTGATAAAGGTCAGAAGTGAGCAGGAGAGAGATTGGCACATAGGTTCATTAGTGTTCTCCTCTTATGGCTCGAGAAGGTAAGGCCTGGGGAGCCGGGGTTGGGGGAGGGCGGGCTCTGATTCATAGTTGGCCACGTGCCAGCTCCAGCAGAGGAAACTGGTCAAGGAGCCGGGCCAGACGATAATACCTTTTCTCTCCTGGGGCCTGCCAGAAACATGTCCTAGAATGCTGGCAGGCGGGGGGCCCAGAATGCCTAGCAGGAGCCTGTTGCCAAGGATGTGAAAACTAGAAGCAAAACAAAGAGGCAGCCTGGGGAGGGGCTGCCGTAGATTGGGGAAAATGCTCTTCTGAACCTCATCCAGGAGCAGTCCAAGGGGAGGAGGTGACTGAGGGCCAGAGCTGTTTCCACTAAGAAACGCTCCTCGAGCTGCCATGATCGGGCCCATTAAGTGATCACCGATATTACAAAACACCTCTGTGACCAGCCAGGGTTAGGAGTGTAGGATTAGATAGAAGGGCTCACTCTCTCCAATAATTTAGCCCTGTAGAGACCTGGGCTTTGTAGCCTGGCCCCTTACAGAAACAATTTCTCTGAGTTATGGTCTAATGTTAATCTCAAGGCTCTTATTGAGAGGCTAAGAAATTGCCCTAAAAAGTCTGCTTCCTATAGTGTTCATTACGTCATTCAGTAGTCTTTAAAAAAAAAAAAAAAAAAAAAGCTTCATTCAGCAAATTCCTATTTGACAGGTAAGGTAGAAAGGCCATAGATTTTTTGAGTAAAGAGACCTGGACCCGAACACTGGCTTTTGCATATACTAGTGACACTCTGACCAATGATGCAGCTTTATTTCTTAAGTAGAGGTAGTGACACCTGCCTGGAGGGTGTTACGGGAGTTACAGGTGCTAGTTATTAGATGTTTTCCATGTGCAGGACACTCTGCTAGAGCCTTATAAGCATCTCCCTGAATTCTCACAGCAAACTGATGAATGGGGGATTATCATCACCCTTGTTCACAGGTTAGGGATGACCCGCCTGAGACAGGAGGTAAATCGCCCGATGTCCTCCAGCTTGGTGGAGGGCAAAGGTGACGTGCGTGAAAGTTCTTGACATTTATGGAGTGGCGCCCAACAGATATTAGCTTCTTGTCCTGCTTCTGTCAAAGAAATATTCCCTTTTTAATGATAGAAAGACTGAGTGCTGGTCTTTTGAAATGTTTTCCTCTTTAGCTCATGAGAAATTCAGTTTAATGTTCAAAACCAGTAACTGTTTCATGAATATTTTATCCCCCCAACTTGTTCATGGTTTTGAATTTCCTATTTTAAAAACTCTGTTATAGACATGCTTACTGTAAGCCATACTACATTCATTTGGAAATAGGTTATAAATCCAGGATCCTTAGATGGGCAACTAGCTCTAGGATGACCACAGTCCTGATTATTATGTAGGTTATTTTTTTTAATTCAAATATATTAGAATGCTTGAATCCAAGTAAGAGTTGCCCTTTAAAAGGGAAACCTCCAGAGGCTAAGGCACAATTCAATGATAAATAATTCAAAACACTCAAATGACTCCTCTTTGGGAATGACCTTTAATATCTGTGACATAATTTTTTCATCCTTAAAAATGATGGCAAATTCATGTTGAAGTTAAGGGGTTAAATTTTTGGAAACATAAGAGTCAGAGCTGAAACTACTGAAAAAGATGAGTGATTCAAAGCCAGATGACTATTTAAAACACGAGACTGATTAGCTTTTTCATGGGACTTATGAATTGACTGTGAAGACTTCGTCAAGGCCTAACCAGCAGACACTTCAGAGGAATTTGCATAGAAAGCCATTAAAAAGAAGGTAGTCACTTGGGAAGGAGGGACTGCACTTGTGGCAAGAATGAGGACTTGGAGGGACAGTGAGGGAGACCAGGAGTGCTCCCATGCCAGCCACGGGAAGAGGGCACAGTGTGGCCAGAGAGCATCTGAATTAGGCATCTTCGAAGCATGGAGAGGCTGATGCCAACAGCCACAGGGCTCAGTTGGTTAAGCCTCTGCCTTCGGCTTGGGTCATGATCCCCGGGTCCTGGGATTGAGCAGGGAGCCTGCTTTTCCCTCTCCCCTCTCCCCACTTGTGCTCGCTCTCTCTCTCTCAAATAAATCAATACTTAAAAAAAAAGTCACTCAACCTAGTAGTGACTAGTCTGTCACTAGAACCTGGATCTGCTGTCCTCAACTTCTGAATTTAACTATTTGCTTTTCTATTGTCTTTATCAGCAAAGACACAGAAATTCTGGCTATTTTCTACAAAGAAATGATCACAGCAAGTTTAGCGATTTTTATTAACATCTCAGAATAATATAAAATAGCTTTGAAATTAGAGAGGTCTCTACCTAATCACTTGTGTCTCAAAACCCTGTTACGTTTCACACACATGTTGAATTGTCTGTTACCTCCTTCCTCTTGAAGGAAGCTAACGGGCAAGATAACATTCCTGGAGATTGTAAGCTGTGCCTCCTTTTCAAAGATACTCACAATCTCTGGTGAACAGCCAGTGATCCTTACTGAAACAGACACCCATGGCAGAGACTCCAGGAGTCATATTTGTCAGCCTGTCCTAGGGAATCACTTGCAATATTCCAGACTCACCTTACTGCTCACCTCTCAGCAGGCCAAACAGGAGCCCAGCAATGTTTGAGCTCCAGCAGCCTCGAAACTCAACACAAGTGGTTTTGCTGCTAAATCTGAGTTTGAGCCAAATACCGTAAAATGCGTGGAAAGGCTAAAGTGTATCCTCCTTAAGGATGGGATTTCTCATGAATTTCTTTGTCTGCAGCATTGGTGTGATATCTGTAACATGGGTGGAATTTAGGAAGGCCTTGAAATGGATGAAAGAGACGAAAGGGGATAAGGTAGGAGGAAGGAGGGAAGGAAGGAGAGAGGAAGGAAAGGACAGAGAAGAGGATGGAGGGAGAGGAGGAGAGACGGAGAGGGAGTTAGGATGGAAACCTATGTCCCTCACCCCACTGGCCCAACCAAGCCTCAGTCTCTTCCCGGACCTTCTGGCAAGAAAAGAAGTGAGCTCCCTCAGCAATAATGTCCGCTCCAGCCTGCTCTCTTGTTTTCAGCCCTCAATGATTTTAATGAAGAACAGTTATAAAAATACGTGGTTTGTGTTCATAAAAACTGCCAAGAAACAGAAAAATGAAGACAGGGAGTTGATTCTACCCAGAGGCATTTTCACCAGTAATTCTCGGCTTGCTGTCTCTCTCTCTGTGAGCTATGCCCACTTCAGGAGATTTCATGTGGACAAACTAGAGATATAAAGAAAAGATACGCCTACCACGCCTTGTGGAGACTGATTTGCAAATTGAACTCTGTCTTATGGGCTCATGTGTTCACTAAGGAGATGGCGGAGGTCACAATTCTCTCAGGGACACACATATCTTCTCTGTACCGTCTTCTGCCAGTCTGTCCCCATGACTACGCTGACAGTCATCCGTAGCCAACCAGATCCTGGGAGGGATTTTCCATGCTATGACTTCCGTAAGCTTTCACCTCATACATTCATTTTGCAAGTATTTCTTGATTGTCTACTGTGTGTCAGGCACTTGTGTGTTATTTCTCATCCCTTCCTGCCCAGCAGGCTCTTGGGAAAAAACATAAGTTTTGGTTATGGTGATGCCTCCAATGGCCTTTTGCTCCTTTAGAACCTTGTGGACTCCTTCTCAGGCACCTGTGGAGGGCAGCAGGACCTTTGAACCCACTGGGGTTCAACCCAATATCTTCAATGGCTCCTCTTTACTAACACACAAAGGTAGCACTCCTTCGCCTGGCTTTCAAGCCTGGTATCCCTCAGCTGCACCAGACCAGCCTCTCCCTCATGGCACAAGTATGCCAAGCACCTCTTAGCCTTCCATACCTCCTTTCCTGTCAAGGTCACTGCAGGCCCGTACGGTGTCTCTGTGCAAATTAGAAACAAGTGCCTATTCCCGAAGAGACTCTCCTCCCATCAGATAGAAGATTGTTCAGAACATACTAATTTTGTTAGAACAGAACACTTTAATCTTCCAGGAAGTGTCACACTAATATACAAACTGTACTCTTTGCAATGTGAACGTGCCCCTTTAGCTCGGTCGTCTTCATGCACGCGTAACTGTGTGCAGTGGTGCTGTTGTCCTCCCACCCAAGGGGTTCCCTTTCTCATGCCTTCTCTACACTCTACCTGACCCACATCTCAAGCCCTCCACAGCCTTTTCCAGAACCGCTTATTCATACATCCCATAATTGTTATCTGGGCACTTACTATGTGCCAGGCTCTATCCTCGGCATCAGGAATACAGCGGTAAACAAGATGGCCAAGGGCGCTTCTCTCATAGAGACAGAGTATACCCAGGTGAAAACCAGTAAGTATAGACATGGCAAGAAAATAAAAGAGTGATTAACACATAATGTATTATTTGCCCCAGGGTACATCATGTGTTAATAAAAATATATAAATATATATATATATAAAATAAAAGCGTGATTGGCTAGCAAGCCATAGGGGCTAGCAAGCACTTAGGATAGTGTGCTTGGGAAAGATCACTCCAAAGAGCCGATATTTGAGCGAGGAGAAGTCAGCCATGCAAGGATTTGGGGATGAGTGTTACTGATACAAGGAACAGTGAGGACAAAGGCTATAAGGCAGGTCAGTGTTTGGCATGTCCAGGGCCCAGGAAGGATGACTCCCATGAGCACAGTGGCAAGACTGGTAGGAAATAAAGTCAAAAGAAGTAGGGCAGGGCCTATGGCGTATGAGGTCTTGTAGATGTGTTAAGGAGTTTGGATTTATTCTAGGATTTTAAACAGCATATAAAATGAGTGAGTTACATAATTTGATTTCAGTGTTTTAGAAATTCCTCTGAATCGTAGGAGCTAGAATGGATCAGGAACACTGGTTGGGTGTGGGACAGTTAGTCTAATGTCTGAGGCTTCCTTCCAACTCTGACATTCTGTGATTCTGCCTTACCAACAGGCCCCACCGTGCATATGGTTCTGTGTTCCTAGTTGCAAATGGCAGGCTCCATTTTAAGCAGAAGAGGGATTAATTTGAGATTTTAGGTAATCCACAGGACTGAGGTAGAGGCTGGAAAAACAGCCATAAGACCAGGCTTCTGGGAGGACTTCCCCAAACCACCAGACAGGACCAGCTGGAAAAGGACTGCAGAAGCTGTTCTGCTGAGCTATAAATGCTGGAAACTCAGCTCATCTTCAGCCTCTAGCAGTGAGGTCACTCCTGCATCAGAACAGGGACAGTGCTGTCCCTGCTGCTTCATTTCCACCACCAGGAGCCCAGTGGCTTCAAATAGAAATTGGTCTCCACGGGGGCCTGAGTTGGAGCAGTAGTTTTTTGTTTTGTTTTGTTTTGTTTTGTTTTGTTTTTTGGAGCAGGTAGTTTCTTCCCAAGACTTTAGAAGGTCCTAGGGACCAGAGGTGGAAGGTCAGCCAGAGCCCGTATAAGAAAGCAGGAGTCCAAATACCATGATCAAGGCTGGATGCAAAGACCAAAGGAACCAGTGGTATGGAACAAGTCTGGGGTCAAGACCCCAAGTAATTGGGCTGAGAAGATGAGACAAATGGACAGAAAGCTAGGAACCTGAGGGAGAAGAAGCAATTTAGCATTCATTTGATAATGACTAATGATCAATGCCTATCTTCCCTATTCGACGACAAGCTCCATAAAGACAGGGACTATGCTATATTTATTTGCTCACCATAAAATAACTGCAGAATGCAATATGATACTTTCGGGGTATAGTCTTAGTCAATGTAAAAAACAGTCATATAAAGACAGTTTCTATGATTTCTTTAGCTTACTATTTCTCTTGTATTATATTCCTTACTTTAAAGACTACCTGACAAATTCTCTTAAAATTTAGGGCCATTAATGACATCTTATTTCTTGATCTGGGTGGTGGCTTCAGGAGTACGTTTGCTTGTGTAAATATGTTGAGTTGCATACTTATGACTTGGGCCTATGAGCCAGCAGGTCTGACAATGGTAAAGATACCATGGTCCATACAGATGCTGTCCAAGCCTCTGGCACAATCCAGCAGGAGAATCACAGAACCCTACAGTTGTGGAGCAGAGACATCCATTTGTGTCAGAGAGTTAGCTAATTCTGTCAGGCCACAGAACTCTGGTGTACTGGGGACAACTCATCATGATCTGGGATTATCAGATCTACCATAAGGTTGAGTGAACACGCTAGTACACAATGGAAATGGTAAACTCAGGATTGGGCCTGGGCAGGTTTAAAGACCACAAAAAGCATCTCGAGCAAGTAGACCCATATTCCCATACACCTTCCTCTGTGTAACTTATACCTGTGTCCTCACAGGGGCTTCCTATGACCAGCCAGTCAAGGAGGAAAAATATTGGGGCTGATCTGCACACAAGTAGACTTATTATGTTGATGTTAGCTGAAAGAGGACTACTGTTGCATTTTAGCTACGCTCAGAGATGACTCTAATGGACAAGTAGCAAAGGGAAATCCTATCAGTGGGTAGAGATACAAGCAGTACAGTTGGTCATTCACTTTATATGGAGGGAGAAGTGGCCTGAGGTTGTGATATACATGGTAAATGACTTTGGTTGATTAGCGTCTGAGAGAAGCAAGCTTGAAAGATGGGAGATAAGGAATTCTGGAGAAGAAACCTGTGACTGCATCACTAGAAGTGAGCACAAAGCATGTAGACCTTTGTTGCCTCAAATCAATGCTCTCCAGAGAGGAGATACTCAACAACCAGTTGGATGGTCGGCCAGGACAGCTTGTCGGATGGATGTCAGCCACCCCAGTGCTTGCAAAATGGGCAGTTATGGATGGAGGTTATGCCGACAGCACAGACTACTTCTTACCAAGGCTGATCTAGCAACTGTCACAGCTGAGTGCCCAAACTGCCAGTAGCAGAGACTATACTAAACCCTCAACATGGCGTCATTCCATGATGAAATCAGCCACTGGAGGCGGGTGGGTTATATCACAGGATTTTATTCTGCAAGGAGCAGTCATTCATCCTAATGGAAGTGATCATGCTACTCTGGCTCTGGGTTCACACTGCTTGCCCTCAGTACCTCTGCCAGCACCACACTCAATGGCTTAAGGCCTGATTTACCGGCGTGGGATCTCACACAATATCGCTTCAGACCATGGGACCAGATGGTCCCAAGAAGGTCTAATAGCGGGCATATGATCATGTGACCTGCTTCTATCTCAGACCCTCCTTACCAGGATTCAGCTGACCTAGAATGATAGAATGGCCTAGTAAAGAGTTAGCTAAGGCACTGGCTGTATGACAACTGTCCATGGTGTTTGAGTGCTGTCCTCCAAGATGCAGTGTATATATCGAACCACTAGCTGATAGACGGTGCTGGGTACCCGACTATAGAAGGCACAATGCACATGTCATGGGATCAAGAGGCGAATATAAGATTGGCTCCTCTCACCATCACTCCCAGGGACCCACTTAGGGAATTTTGGCTCTCTATTCCCACACACTTGGATTCTGCCAGATTAGATGTCCTGAATGTTGGCATGGGTGGTGGGAAGGAACACTTCCACTAAGAGACTTTTAAGGGTCCCAAGTTAAGACTCCTATCTGCTCTCTTTGGGTTGCTCACACTGACGGGTCAATGAGCAAAGACAAGAGTATTGGTGAGAACATGGACCCTGATTATCTTGAGAAGCTGGGGGTCTGCTACACAATGAGTATAGGGAACTCAAAAAATTCTTGGAAGATGAAGAAATTGACACTTGGGAAGGTTAAGTGACGTTCTCAAGGTCTCCTGGCACAGCCGGGACTTGAACTCAAGTTCTGCTCCAAGAGTCTTCTCATGATATTACTCCTTCCTTTGTGATGGCCTGATATCCCGTGAAGCTTTTATGAGCATGAATGGTTTGCTAACCCCTCAAAACTAGTCATTTTCTTACGCAGGCCCCATGTCAGGACACAGAGAACTCCGCAAATGATGTTTGCCATGACCTGTGCATAGTAGTCTTTCACTGTGCTTAACCCAGTTCAGCACATTGGTTTACAATTATTAGGCTAAGTAAGCCTGAAATCAGGTAACAATCGGAAGGGCCAATGATGAAGAACTTAGTTGATTCATGGAGTTCATCCCTTCTGACACATCAGCCCATTTTCATGAGCACCACCAGCTCCCAACTGTAAGTGAAAAATCAAAAGGAGAAGTTTACTTCCGTCAATGGCCCAATTTATGCACTGAGGTCCACATAGTCTGGAATACCTGTTTAACTAGGAAGCCGAACTGTCTTGGCCTATACTTTCTAAGAGCCAGAGAAGCATGGGGAATCAAAATGTTTATCTGATCTTGTTTTAATGAGAAAAATAAGCTTTGGAACCAAAAACAAGTTTTTAAAAGACTGACTCAGAGAGAGGAGGAACAAGAAATATGCAAACACCATTTGGCAATACTATTTCCAAGCATATAACCTTAGAAACAACATTCAGCTTAACAATATTCATTAAGTGCCAACTACTTGGTAGTTGGCTGGGTAGAGATTGAGCTAGACGCCAAGATGATTGAGACAGGACCTCTGCTCTAGCACAGTCCTAGTGACTCCATCCCTCTCCCCCTACTCCTCATCGAAGCCTATAGCTACTTCTTCTTCTAGCCCCTCTTATATCCTTATATATTTCCATTTACACCTCAGTTGTTTCTTATTTGGCCAGCTGGAGTCAGCTTTTTTTTTTTTTTTTTAAACAAACTAAGGCACTCTTTCCTCTTGATTCGAATTTACAAAAACAGTCTATTACCTGTGCCATTGTATTTGCTCCCAAACCTTTCTCTGGCTCTCTACCCGATCTTCCTGTCATCATGACCACTCATTCCTAACTTCAAATGTGCCCCCCCATCTGATTGCACCTTCCTCTTCTCTTTTCCACCATCTCTATGAACCTAAAACAAATGTGCTCGTATGTGACTTGGTTTTCTTATTCCGTTAGCAACGCCAGCTCTTTCCTTTTGCACTACCAAAGTCTGAAATTACTGCATATACCACATCTTGTAGACTTCTTTTCTCTGCTTCAGCGCCTCTTCCCTGCAGTCAAGAAGGGAGAAATTACTGGAGCACATGGACGGCTCAGTTGGTTAAGTGTCTGACTCTTGATTTCGGCTCAGGTGATGATCTCAGCATTGTGAGATCGAGCACCGCATCAGGCTCCATACTGGGAATGGAGTCTGCTTAAGATTCTCTGTCCCTCTGCCTCTCCCCTCCCTCCCTCTCTCCCTCTCTGAAAAAGAATTTTCAGGTTGAGGGGAGGAATTATTCATCACCTGAATCAGAGAGAATTCTCTCCCCATCTGGTCCTTCCCCTTGCCGATTGATTCGAAAAGTAAATACCTCCAAGAAAAACCAAACCATTTTAAGGGCGAGATCCAGCCAACAGGGTAAGCACCTATTCATCAGTCGTGCCCCTAAAAGCGGGCATGTAACTCACAGCACACAGGCTTTCCTTCTCTCTCTTGTAGCATCTGTATTCCTCCAGCCCATACCTCCCACTGGCTATGAAGAGATTGCAGCAGCAGAACAGAATTTCTTAGGATGTGCTCACGCCCAATCTTCAAGAAAGCCAAGACCCTCAAAATCCTTCCTGCACAGCTCTAGGAGGGTACAGCCTATGCTTTGCCTGGCACATGCCTGCCCCCGACCTTCCCCACTCTTCTCTCCTGCTCTGGGCCACAGGAATGATGACTTTGATTCCTGCCGGTGAGAAGGGGCAGCTGTGCGAATGGCTTCCGTGAGCCCTTTCAGGGCCTCTGCCATGGCCACCAGCTGTGCAGGGATGGCCTCTGTGCCAAAGGCCCTGGCACTCCGTCCTTGACCATGGACGATGCTGCTGCTGATGCCAGCAGAGGGAGCTGATTCTCATCAGTGTCCACCCGGCATCTGCTAACCATCCACTTGTCACCATTCCTCAGCTCACACCAACAGGAGCGCCGTTGCCTGTTTCTGCCAGCCCTGTTCTGCTGACGCCTCAGGCTCTCAGTAGCTCATGGAGTCTAGAAAACCAGTCCTTTTAGTTTTTATTTATTTGTGATTGTGATTATTTGTGATTTATTTGTGATTGTAATACTCAGATACGATTCCATCGTTGGTGGCTCGTTGGCAAAGGATTGATAAGCACTTGAATTTAGAATCGTGCTTCCCCATCTGCCCCCACCTGGCATGCCCCTTAGCTACACCCTTGCTCAGCGCTCCCTTCCTTAGACCGAGTTCTGCCTCTCATGTGGACTGACCTTCAGCAGCTTCGTCCTGCCAGTCCTACCAACATGCCTAAAGGGAAAAGTCCACTAAAATGTGCAGGAGAAAACCGAGGTCTGAATGAGTGACCAACAATCAGAGCATTAGGTCCAGAAGAAGCTTGCCGGGACCACCTTCCACATGCAGAAGACCCAACACCATGATTCTCAACTGATGAACTGCTGCAGAAGAAAAGAAATTAGAAAAGTCAGTAATGAGAATTCTGTTTATTCTCACAGCCATTTGTTTCTTCTGAATGAGAGCTTTATCCCTTAATTACAGCTCTTAGTAATTGTCCATGACTGATGATTCACTGTTGCACAATTTCTTAGAATTCACTCTCTCATGATTGTAAATAGTCAATATTTCCGCAGAATCTAAGTTCTTGATCCCACACAGGTGATTATTTAAAATGAATGACTGGCCTTCATAACAGCACCACAAGCTCAAGTCCACAGACCTACTTCTTCGAGCTTATTCTCTCAGGCAGACATTTACAGGAGGGACAAACCCCCATGTGATGTACAATTCTTTAAGAGTTCTGTAATTCCTCCATGGTGCTCACCTACCAGGCTCGTTCGAATACTGCATCGTCTTTTTTCTAGGAAAATAGAACTTCTCCTAAACATTCTCTTATAAGCTGTATGTCTTTTTTTCGAAGGGCCCTGTTGCTTATGTAAACCATCCACTTTTCTTTGGTCAAGCTGCGGTAAAACAGGAGATGTCTGTTTCTAATTGTTTTCTTACTCTTGGCTTTGAACTTCACATGCTTTCAGCCGATGCACTCCTTAAATCCCTTTTTTCCCTGGGCATGTAGCATTGCTAATGCAAACCATGGTCAGCCCCCTGGGCCATGTTTTATCTGCACGGGAATAACTTGATCAGAGATTGCAGTTCTTATGTCCTGCTTGGATATGATTTGATTTGATTCTATTAGATCAAGTTCACGGTAGATTGTCTTCTCTTTCTATACTACACTGATTTTATTACGCTTTTTATATGCCAGTGGTTCTCAACACCACCACACTTAACCTTTCCTCTGCGAACATCCCTTCAGTAATTTGTCATAAATTGCACACTGAACCGAGCTTGGGTGTACTCAGTCCTGCTTTCTCTTTATCACCATTTCTGCCCTAGTCTGCAGATATCCAAATCACACGGGCAAATAAGTAGGGGGAAAAGCATAAAACTAGGAATTAGGAGTCTTGTACAGATAACTGTTTATGAGGAAGAATTTAGGGTAAATTCAGTTTTCCTAAAAAATTTCATTTGAATGCATCATGAAATTTTATGTTTCAGTCACTTAACTAGTCCTGTCTTTGAGCAGGCTCTTAATTTCTCTGTGCTTCATCTCTGTTCTGTGCAAAATCAGAATAATATTGTCTGTCCTATGAGCTCATAGGGGTTACAATCATATGAGATGACTACATGAGATGAGTTCAAAATATATAGAATACCACTCACCTGTAATTTGATAATATGGTCTCTAGAAGAGCAGAAATAACATCTCTAGAAAAATAAGTAATTTTCTCTTTAAATGATGTCCCCTTAACTCTCAGGGTTGGCCTTCTGATAAACAGAATAGATAGTTTCTGTGCGGTGAAATTCCAAGAGACTTGGAAAGCATCTTTGATCCCCAAAAATGCATTCGCCACCTGCTCTTGATATTTGAAATACGATCAATTACCAAGGACATGTGTGTTAGAGAGAAGTCCGGCAAAGAGAAACTTCTGAAGGAGGAACAAGCTGATATGGGTTCAAATCTATGGTGTAAAGTAAAAATTGGTTTTTAATTTTAATTTTATTTAATTTTAATTTTAATTTGGCAGTGGGATAGTTTGGATGTTAAGGAGTGGGCTGACCCTTGCTTGGTATACCAGTCTTCTAAAGGATATATTTCTTGGCTTTCTCCTAGCAGTTTCTCACCTCTCGGTCCACCAGTTCATTATAAAAATGGCAGAAAAAATGTGGTAAAGCAACATTAACCTCCTGTGATAACAGCTAACCACAGTAAGGGTCCCCACCCTGTATAGGGAACTGCTGGTTGAGTCTGTGGGCTGGGATATTCAAAGCCCTCTTGCTGATAAGATCACTTTGAATCACAGAATTTCAGAAACAGATCATTTGAGAGACTAGTCAAGTGATTGGTAATCCAAATATCCATAGAGGCTAGATAGGTAACATGACTATATGACTCAGGCTGCTATGAGTAATAGGGAGTGGTGGGGTCTGTGGCAAACTGAAGAGAGAACGTGGGTGCCCTACTGCCATTTAAATTCAAATATAAATTTAAATTTCGATTTGAATTTGAAAAAAGTGGTGTTGAACCAACCAAATATGTCCACAGAATGACCATAGTTGGCCCCCCAGGCTGCCAGTCTGCGACTTCTGACAAACCTGCTTGTTGTAAAGGTGAACTGTGGCTACAGCTACAGTCACGTGAGCCTAGAAGGCAGGAGTTACAATGGCCCAGCCTGTTAAAGTTGCAACTCCTCCCCTTCCAAGTGAACCCCGCTGGCTCCCGGGACACATCACAACTTTGTGTCGTCAGTCACTATGCGCCGTCTGCTCTGCCCTTTCCCTTCCTCTCCTGCTCTGTCTCCTCCTGCGCTGCTGATCTGAACACTGGGGAAGAGACCGCACCCCGCCACCCCGCAACTAGGACTGAAGGTGCCTGCGTGGAAACACCAGTATCCACTCCAAAGGTGCCTCATGCGTGCCTCAATGCCAGGGCTCCCCGGATGGCAGAGAAGGGAGACTCACCCTCTATCCGATTCAGGGCTGCCCTTTGGCACCCGAACCCCAAAGCCACCCTGCGTGAGCCCCGAAGAGCCGAAGGCCTCTTGTGAAAGGAGCCCCTATGGCTTCCTTTCTCTGCACTCATGTCTCATGCACAACTCGAGGATAAATACACAAACACCATCCATCTCTGTCAGAAAGAGTTGGGGCACAGGCACCGCGCACACAGCGCCAAGAAACATTTTTCCCCACCCACCCCACTGCCAAATAAACAAAAGGAAATCTGCAAAGACATTGCTCTGACTAAAACATACAGAGGAGTTTACATTAACTAAAAGAACCCAGCTCCTCTGTTGAAAGCCTCAGCATTAAGAAAACTGTCAAGTCAATGCAGTGAGTCAGGCTTCGGTTTACATTTGTGCAACTAAAGGGCCTGTTCTGTTGATTCTGCCTGAGCAAAGGAGTAGGCTCCCCGAGAAGTACTGAGTCTAACCTAGAAGTACTAGTCTAACCTAGCAAGACGATCAGCGTCCGGCAGCTCTCAACTGATATGTTTCAGCCTCTACCTATAGTACCTGCAAAAACATCTTGTGGCTGAGTTTCGGTCCGCCTATTTTGGGATATACCCACGACGATATTGAGACTTCAAGAGATGGCAAAGAAAACTCATAGGATGGAAGAAAACACTTGTAAATGATATATCTGTTAAGGGACTTGTATTCAGAATATATAAAGAACTCTTGCAACTCAGCGATAAAAACATAAGTGACCCAATTTAAAAGCGGGCAAAGGATCAGAAGAGACATTGCTTCAATAAAAGTATTCAAATGGCCAGTGAGCACAAGATGCTGCCCGTCATTAGCCATCAGGGAAATGCAAATAAAAACCAGAGGAAGGTACTGCTTCATTCCCAGTAGAATGGCTGCGTGCGAAAGACAGTAACAAGTAGCAGTGAGGACGCGGAGAAAGCGAGCCTCTTACGCACTGCTGGCGGCAATGTCGACTGGTACAGTCTCTTTCCAAAGCAGTTTGTCAGTTCTTCAAAATGTTAAGCACAGAGTTACCACATGACCAACAATTCCATTCCTGCGTATTTTACGCAAGAGACATGAAAACCCATGCCACGTAAGAACTGGGGCATGAAGATTCATAGAAGCATTTTTCATAATAGGCAACAGTGGAAACAACCTAAATGTGTATCAACTAACGAATGGATATAGAAAATGAGTTCTACCCATACAATGAAATATTATTCAGTAATAAAAAGGACTGAAATACTGACAGATACCATGGGTGTGGATGTTCCACGGATGAACCTTGGAAACAGGGTGCTAAGTGAAAGTAAATCCTCGCAGAAGATCGCGTATTTGGTGATTCTAGTAACATGAAATATTTAGAATAGGAAGAAGGGGGAGGGATTGCTCATGGGTGTGGGGTTTCTTTTGGGCGTGATGGTTGTACAATCCTGCAAATATGCTACAAGTCACTGAATAGTACACTTAGGGTGAATTGTATGACATGTGAATTATAGCTGAAAATCCTGCTAAAAATGTATTTTTTTAAAAGAGAATGTGACATGTGCACAACTCAAAGCCACAGAGTACTACGTGGCATAACCAGGTTGGCTCCTCCCAATTCCTGTTTGTAAATAACTAGTAAGGTCTGTAGGAGAATTGGTATAGATATATATAGGAATTGAGATAAGACATAGACATGGGTTTCAAAATTATTATTAATATTATTATTATTACTATCATCTATATTGAAACAATTTGACTCAAAAAACATTGCAAAAATAGTACAGAGAACTCACAAATACCCTTCTCCTAGCTTCATCCGATGGTAATATCTCATATAACTATAGTATGTTAAAGGCACACATTTTAAACCCTAGTGCTCTTCCCCTGTTCTTTGTAACACAATTCTTTGTGGTTGAGAATCTACCATCTGTTTTGTCCCTGCCTTCAAGTTTGCCAAAACAGGACAGTACCTCCTTCACTACCAATACCCCAAACTCAACACTGCTTGAAATTCCTCAGTTTGTCTCCGATGCCCATAAAAGGAAAGTTGTGCCACGATATCCCAGCCTCCTTGGAAGTGGCCTTCAGGAAGACTCAGGCCTGTGGCAGGATGCACCACACGCTGCAGAGCACAGCCTCAGGCTGAGGGGCCCAAGCCAGAGACATCCTGGGCCCACCACTGACATCTGAGCTGGGAGCCTTAAGAAGTAAGGGGGGAGAGAGAGCAAGTGTGAAAGAGGGTGTGAAAAGCTGCACTTGCACATGTATCCCAAGGGTGATGAAATGTCAAGTAAAGAAATAGTAAGTCAAAGCAATGGATGGGCCATGGCTGCCAAATCAGATCTTGGGAGCAAGCAGGGACAGAATACGACCTTCCATTGGCTGAAGGCAAACATGAGAAAAATAAGAAAAACACTGACTCAGTGCCAAGGGGAACATCCAACCAATTCTAACTGCAAAGCAACATGCATTAAATGCAAGGAAATATTGAGTCACTCAAGTTGCTTTGAATAGGAAAATACAAACTATAAGTGGCCTCCTCCAAGGGAATTTGCAGGGTTCTCTTGCCAAGCTCTCCTGGGGCCACTGCCCTGCCATAATCTTGTAGATGCCTTTAAAGTTCAGGTCAAACTCAGACAACCCAACATATTGACTAAACCAGACTTTGAAGTCAAACGAACGTGTGTCCCACCTATTCCAGCTGCACGGTCTTGAACTAGTTACTTACCCACTCTGAGCCTCAGCTTCCTCATCTGTAAAATGAGAGTACTAGCAAAAGTTAAGAATAGCACCTAAGTAATAGTAGCACAACAAAGTGGTTGTGAAGATATGTGAGAATAAGCATAGAGAGCACTCAGCGTGGTACTAGCTAAAAAAAATGTACCCAGTTAGGAGTGGCTGTAATTAATCTAGGAGCATTGCTCGTCTATGAAGAACCTAAAACATGTGTGGTCTTAGAGGATCTCAGGTCCTCCAGGTGTGGATTCCCAGTTTCCCCATGAACCCACCTTGATGGCTCTCTTACTGTGTCATTGATACAAGAGGAGTGCCCTAGGCTTAGCAGCCTTCACCTCTCCACTGATACATCCCATCTATTTCTGGATGATAAAGGGCAGTTAAAAGAGTCTTTAAAGACATTGGAAGTCTAACAGGCTAGACGGAGACTGCTGGGATCCAGAGAAAACAAGAGACCACTTGCCTTACTGTCACCCCATCCACCTTAGAAGCAGCCACGAGGAGAGGTCTGGGACTGTGTGAATCGAATGCAGTGGAGGTGACATTTCACGTGGCCAGAGTAGAGAGCCTCCTGCAAACCAGTCTGAGAAGTGCAGAGACTTCAGCTTCAAACCAGAGAATGGAGAGAGCAGGGGCTTGACATTTAGTTATGTGGTCTCTCTATCCCTCTGTGCTGTTGCCTCATTTCTGTGTACTCTTTCCAGAAAGTAAACTCCTCCGTTCCATTTACATGAAATATCTGGAAGAGATAACTCCATAGAGACAGAGGCAGATCTGTGGTTGCCACAGGGCACGAGAGAGTGGGGAATGGGGAGAAGTGTGTAATGGGTACATGATTGTATTCCGAGATGATAGAAATATTTTAGAACTAGCTAGAGGTGTTGGTACAATATTGCAACACTGGATTGTTCACTCTAAAATGGTTAATTTTATGTTATGTGAATTTCACTTCAATAAATTAAAAAAAAAAAAAAAAACTCCCCGGGAAGATGTCTCTGATATTCTGCTCTAATTGTTTGTCTCTCACTTTCTCTGGACTTCATGCAGACCGGGTTTTCACCTCCACAATTCCACCGGAACTGCTATCGTTAATGTCATTGTGACCTCCATGATGCCAGATCCCATGGTCACTTGTAGCTACATGTGGCTTCAAGGGAAGTTGGAAAGTGTGCTCTTTAGTCTAGGCAGTTACATCTCAAATAAAATCAGCCTGTTACTAAATAGAAAGGGGGAATGGACAATAAAAGAAAACTAGCAATCTCTGCTGGTCTTTTTAGGGGTAAACTATTTAAACCCTAGAAACAGAATATATAGCCTCCAAATTTGGTGGAGGGAGTTGGAAGGAGAAGTGTATTTAAAAGAAAAAACTAGATTCATTCAATAAAAGATGAGAAAGAAAAAGACAAGGAAAATTTTTGATAGACAGGAAACACAAAGTACAGAAATAATTCAAATATATAAATAATCACAATACTATGAATGAATAAACTTACTAAAATGCAGAGAATCGGGGCGCCTGGGTGGCTCGGTGGGTTAAGCTGCCTTCGGCTCAGGTCATGATCTCAGGGTCCTGGGATCGAGCCCCACATCGGGCCGTCTGCTCAGCGGGGGAGCATGCTTCCCCCTCTCCCTCTGCCTGCCTCTCTGCCTACTTGTGATCTCTTTCTCTCTGTCAAATAAATAGATGAAATCTTTAAAAATAAATAAATAAGTAAAATGCTGAGTATCAAATAATTGGTCCATTTCATCTAAATTATCAAATTTGTGGGCAAAGAATTGTTCATTATATTCCATTACTATCCTTTTAATGTCCATGGGATCAATAGTGATGGCTCCTCTTCCATTTCTGATATTACTAATTTTCATCTTGTCTTAGCCTGGCTAGAAGTTAATCAATTTCATTGATCTTTTCAAAGAAGTAGCGTTTGGTTTCACTGATTTAATTTTTTTTCTGTTCTCTATTTTATTGCTTTCTGCTCTGATTTTTATTATTTCTTTATCTTTTCTTTCTTATCTTTTTGCCTACCTTGTATTTAATTTTTTTCTTTTTCCAAGTTTCCTAAAATGGAGCCTTACATTATTGATTTTAGATCTTTCTTCTTTTCTAACATATGTATTTAGTGCTATAAATTTCCCTCCAACTACTGCTTTTGCTGCATCCTACAAATTTTGATAAGTTATATTTTCATTTTCTTTGAATTAAAAATATTTTCTAATTTCTCTGAAACTTCTTTCTTTCACCTATGTATTATTTAACTGTTTGTTATTTAATGTCCGTATTTGGGGGCTTGCCAGCTTTTTCTGTTATTCTGTTCTTTTAAACTTGTTAAAGTGTGTTTTTATAGCTTGAAATTTGGTCTATCTTGGTGAATGCTACATGTGAACTTAAGAATTCAAATTCTGCTGTTGAATGAAATAATCTATAAATGTTAATTGGATTCAGTTGATTGGTACCGCTATTCATTTCAACTATATCCTTACTGACCTTCCGACTGCTGTATCTGTCAGTTACTGATAGAGTGGGGTTGGTGTCTAACTATACAGTTGGCTATTTCTCCTTGTAGTTTCTCAGTTTTTACTTCATATATTTTGACGTCCTGTTGTTAAGTGCATACATGTTAAGGATTAAAATGTGTTCCTGGAGAATTTACCCCTTTGTCATTATGTAGTGCCCCTCTTTATTCCTGATGATTTTCCTTGTTCTGAAGTCTGCTTTAAGACAGAGGTCTTTATATTAGATACAAAATCAAGATAAAGTTCTTTGCTATTTATTAAGAATCAACTAAAGAAAATTTTTACATAGAAAGACTGAAAAGGCAAATGGTAAAAAGGCAAAACTGACCAAAAAGATCTGGTACAGTGATAGTAAATATCAGATAAAATAGAATTTGAAGTATAATTCAGTAGAATTAAAAAAGTTAACAACTTTAATTAACAAAATATAATTTAGCCTAAATAAAGAGCGATATTACATAATAATAAATATGGTATTCCACCAAAAGATATAGCAAGCATAAATATTTATGCACCTACCAACTTAACCATAAAATATCTAACATAAAAATTGACCTGATCGCAGGGGTGCCTGAGTGGCTCAGTGGGTTAAAGCCTCTGCCTTCGGCTCAGGTCATGATCTCAGGGTCTTGGGATCGAGCCCCGCATCGGCTCTCTGCTTGGCAGGGAGCCTGCTTCCCTCTCTTCTAGAAGGAGCAAGCAGATAAGAAAGTTGTAAGAATATATAAATTTGAACAATATAATTAACAGATTTAATCTCAAGGATATATGTATATATCCTTGAGATATATACATATCCCTGTACTTAGAAATAAAGAGCATGTTTTTATTTCTCAAAAAGACATGAATCAGTTACACAAAATTACCATGCACTAGTACTTGTTTTTCTGTTCAGACACTATTAGACTCTAGAATGCTGGCTCTAGGATTCCGCAATATCTGCTCTTAAATAGAAACAGGTAGTATCCTTGCAGGAGTACAAATGAAGTTAGTCAAATTTAAGCATCCAAAGCTGCTCATAGAGGTTGTTTGAAGAAATGAAGCCTCTAAAAGAAGTATCAACCTTTTCTGAAGAATTAGTATAATTTAAAACATGTTCTCTGATAATGCAATTAAATAAAGAACATTAAAAATATTTTTAACCTATCACATTTCATAAAAAAACAACACAAATCACAGTTCTTCTCACCACTCTCAGGAAGTTAAGTCTTTAAGTCACTTTGATCCACAAGAATAATCCTTTTAATAATCCAAATATCCATTCCCGGGTCATAACCATTTAACTCCATATTCTTATCCATTTTAAAACTTTCCCTCTTCTCTAGCTTCAGCCAGGAAATTGCCAAAGAAGCAGGAAGAGCTGCGTTTTCTCTCCTTCCACACCTTGCTCTGCTGTGTCTCTGCTTCCCTCCAGCTTGCCTCTGGGTATGCAGCGTTGGAGGTGGGGAGGAAGGAATGAGGAGTCATATTGAACCTCAGAAGACTGAATTCTTATTTAAAGTTACACGACCGAAAATAAATAAGTAAATGAAGTTAGGCAGCATGGTTCACAGCACAGGAGAACTTGAACTCCTGCCCTCTCTCCAGGATACGACAGTGTAGGCTGCTGGCACAGGAGGCCCACACAGATTTAGCTTCTTCTTACCAACAAGTTGAGATGGAGTAGATTTTTAGAAGGCAAATTCTGAAAGAGCAGGCTGAATACCCCTGCTAATAAACTCTGAAGTTCCACTAGGTAATCACATACACATTTGGAACTGTATATTGCACAGTCTCATAGATATATGGTTTTTCTAGGAATACATTTGTCATGTCTGGAGTCCTAGCTTGTTTCTGAGACTGGAGATAAGTCTCAGAAAATATTGGTCTAATAAGGAAGAAGCAGTAAGCAAAAAGCTCCAGATAGGGAGTGCTCCAAGTTGGGCTGGACACAAGTTTTGATTAGTTTGTGATTTATCACATGTTAAATTTTCAAGATAAATTAAACTATTTTCCCTGAATTTCCTGGCCCAGAGTCTTGTGACTACTTACGGCAATCTCCTTATGGGCAGGAGCAGTTGGGAACGGGTAAGTGACCTCACCTGAGAGTGGGGGAAGGCAGGCAGAATGGCATCCGCAGTGCGGGAGGAGACCACCCGGCTCCCCGATGTGTCCCTAATAAGTGGTTTTGTCAGAGGACGCACTCATGTGATGTGTAAGGCAGGCATCGGGACAATTGCCACTACCCTCTTCAGCCTGAGTCTGGTACTGACTGTCAGGCCAGCGACAACCAGGAACCCGCAGCCGAAGCAGCAGGGCTTCTAGCTGTCTTATCATGATTGTGCTTCTGTGTTTTATCAGAAAAGAATCAATTTTGTATATGGAATTCCATTCCAATGAGAGGAAGGGAATTCTATGAATCTATGTGGGAAACCACTGTTTTAAAGTTTCACCTGCCCAGAGCACAGTCATTTATAAAACACCTCCGAGTAAAAATAAATGAGTGGAGGTTCGATCTCACAGGTATTCAGGGAGGTGACGGAGGCCCAGGATACAGGAGCTGGAAGCAATTAACTGAACGGCTCAGGAGTAGGAATTTCAAGTACTGAGCATCACAGATACAACCTGAGATTAAGCAGCTGGGGTTATACCAAGGCTCGGGAGCCTTTCTCTCTGTGCCTCAGTTGTCCCATCTGCAAAATGGGACTACCATGGAGATGAAAAAGCACAGAAATCGATCAACTGTTTCATAAGGTTTCCTCAGAAGGTTCCAATTATGATTATGTAATATTCTGCCCGTGACATTCCCTGAATGAGCTGAGGCAGAGAAAGGGGCAGGTATCTGGATCTCGTAAGAGGCAGTGGCGTAGTGGGGGACTGGCTCATAGGAGAGCTGCCTGGGTGTGATGGATGCGCCGCCACTCTCTGGACATGTGACGTGGTCAGAGAGATCACTTGCTCTCCTCTGCCTCAGGTTTAGCATCTGTGGAGCCTCACAGGGTTGTTATAAAGACCAAAAGCGTTCACGCGTACAGTGTTAGAGCAATGCACAAAATAAGGACTTAGCAAGTATGAGCTGCTGTCGTTCTTCTTTCTCATTGTCGCAGGTGTACATAGATACTCTTAACTTGAGGGAACATATTCAAGATGGCAGCAGGAGGAAGGCCCAGGCAGCACGTGGTATCTGGACTATAAAAGTGAATTTCAGTTATATCTACATATTTAGTTGAGCAAAACCAGTATTTGATGCCCTATGACACCCAGACGCTGTGCTGGGCACTCTTGTCCATTATCTTTGATGTTCTCAGCAATACTGCAGGGTAGATAGTAAGACATTATTACTCTGCTCATCTTGCAGAGGAGGAAAGTGAAGTTAGAGTAAGTCGTCCAAATCCGCACGACAAGAAACAAAACCCAGTTTCATACCCAAGTCCACCGAAGCTCCAAAGAGCCGGGGTCATTGATCGAATGTGCTGCCTACCCCCTCTTCTCTGCAGGCCTGCTCGGGGCCAGGCACTGTGCTGGACGCTTGTCTCTCGCCAGCGCCTCTGCCCCCCACAGGGTGGGCATTACCATCTCTGCTTCCCCGAGGGCTAAACCGAGCCTCCTCCTTGACAGCGCAGTGTGGTCACCGGCAGCAGTGAGGTGGGAAGCATCTGACATTTTTCAGAGTAGGAGCTGGGATGACAGTGCTGAAACACTCGGATATATTTATTTCCAGCCACTCCAACTGGCACTCCAGCACCTCCTTTTGAATAATGAGGCTCATTCAAGCTGGAAGGATGACTCATCGCCTGTCAGCGCTACCCGGTGAGGCTGGCCGACTGCAGCCTGAGGCTCGTGGAGACGGTCCCAGGACCCTCTCTCCTTAGTGCCAGGGGGCCGCCCACCTCCCCTCCCCGCATGAATGTGTCTCAGGGCTTAGATAAGTCCCCCCACCACTTCCAGCCACTACCCCGCTCCACCTCGAGAAGGCAACGCGCGAGAGAGGCACACACAGCCTAATTACCCTAACTAATGGCCTGTCACAGCACAAGAGACCGTGAAATCTTTACCTAGGGGGCAGTGCCCAGGCTTGCATGTTTATTTTTAATTATAACATCTCATGAAGTTACAAGAAGTTGGGATTTGTCTTGCTGTGACATTTAGGCATCCCAAATCCCCTCGTATTCTGTTTATTTTGGGTGAGTCTTCTCATTAGGCATGCTCCCCAGCGGGGCTGACCATTTGTGGTCATCACAGGTCTTGTTGGCTTGGCTGCAGCGACAGGGAGCCGGGTGCAGTCGCTGGTTGTTTGTATCTGTTTGGAAGGTTCGAAGGCAGCGGGTGTTTCGGCAGGAACCATGAGCTCTGCCATCGACCCGCTTGTGGACGTGTGTGGTCCTTGCACTTCCCCGGCCTCCATCTTTCAGATGTGGTTTTTAGGTGATGGCTAAAATGGATGATTTCTAAGGATGTTGAGATAATCTAATCTATCCTCTGGCTCTAGAAACATCCACACCTGAGACTTGCCAAGGGGAGGCTACTCTGTTTAAAATCTTGCAGAGAGAAATATTCCCCAGCCCCTCCCTTCCTGGCCTTTCCCAGTTAAGACATTCCTGGAGTTGACAAGCTTTCTCGTAATCAAGGTGCTTTCTTAAACACTCTTTTCTTAACACCCTTTCCACAGCATTATCGGTGGTTCTCATAAAGTCTGAGCCTATTTCTTATCCTAAACCTGTCCCTCTGGGTTTTCTGCTCCTCCAGCTCTCCCCACTTTAGCTTCCTCCTAGCCTGGAGTCAGCTTCCTTACTTGCTCATACGTGTTCTCTTTGGTCCAAAAGATACTTAGGCCTTGTTTCTCTTAAGAGGCTGCCCTGTGATGAGTTAAATGGAACATTTCTCAAAGAGTGTTCCATGGAACACCAGTGACCATGAATGTGAAGTAAGTGCTCTGAGAAAGAGCTCCATGGTAAAATAAGTTTTGGAAGTGCTAGGCTGAATAGAATAAAAGAAACGACTCTAGCCTAAGAAGCTGAGATCCCCTTTGCCTGTTCAAGCTGTGGGGACCGTAGGATCAGGAAACCAGGAGCAGGAGAATTGCCTGTGCCTGCATTGTTACCTCACCTTACACATAAGAGAGGAAAGTGAGGGAGACATTTTCTCCATCTCCCCTCCGGGGCCAAACCCCACCTCATGCAGGAGACATCATGGAGGATTGGACACGTTCAAAGACTTTGGAGGTGTGCAGACCACCGAGGTTCAATTCCCAGCCTGGGACTTTCTCTTTGTGTGATACTAGGTGAATTCTTCCTCCAAGTTTTGTAACCTTATCGATGGACTGAAGATAAAAATACTTGCCTGTCAGGGTTGTGGTGAAGAATAACTGAGAAAAAAACATAAGAGCCTAGGATCGCTCAGACAACTCCAAGTACTATCAGAACTGAAATCTAAGCCCCCTAATGACCAACCAGGTCTCCTTTCCCCATTTGAAGATGGGGTTGACTCCACCCTTCTCAGCAGAGCCCCTCTGGTCCTCACTTCCTACCCAGAAGTGGTGCCATCCAGCCTCTCAGCCAGACACGCCCCTTTGAGGGATGCAAAGCCTGACTTTGGATGGCATTGACTGCCAGTCCCTAACACGAGCAGGAAATTCTGTGGCTGGGCATCTTGTCGGAAGACTGAAAGCCCATAGAGACTCCGGAAGCGGAAGATGGTGGTGCGCTCTAGAGAGTGGAAAGGAAAGTGCCCCCATTCCTGATGTCGGCAGACACAACTGCAGCGGCCATCCCAGCTCCGGGAGAAATGGGGTCTCCTCCGGGGACCAGTCAACATTCATTCACCCCCTCCGGTCTCTAAACAAGATGGAAACTGGCAGCCCTCAAACTTGTTTTACTTGGCTTCCTCAGCGATTTTGAAAATTCATGTTAGTTGCCAGGAGTTTAAATTTAGAAAATACACATAAAAATTCAGGTCTATGGTGTTTTTGTTTGTTTGTTTGTTTTTTAGTCTAAGTATTCCTGCATAACAGCAATTGCCCAGGGTAGATGCAGCCCCTTAAGAGATGGCCAGGAGTCCTGTCCTCCCACCTTCGCCCTCCCCCCCGTTATACCTTATCTTCTGAATGTGTGCCTCAGTGGCTCTGCCAGGTACCTGAGTTTGAGCCCGATTCATTTCACAAAGGCTGAACCTGGTCCTGTGCTAAATGCCAGGGTACAAAACAGACGAATGAGGGAGAAAGATATGCGCACAGCAGTAAGAGCAACTAAGCGCTCTGACATTTACAGACGAAGGGCTATGGAAATACAGCGGTGGGAAGGGCCAATTGCCTAACAATAATAACACCTATGATTTATTACGTGCTTACTGTATGCCCAGCACTTGGCCTGCCCGAGGAGTCAGGGATGCCTCTCAGAAAAGTTTCCCTTCAAGAATAAGAAAATTGTCAGCTAGAGAAAAACATTTGGGACAGAACCGCATTATCCAAAGGCTTGTGAACCAGCCGGGAGAGTTCAGTGAACAAGCGAAAAATCTTATGTGGCTGCAGCCTGAGCTGTATAAGGCGCTGGGGTGAGGGAAGGGCCATAAACTTCATCAGGGGCAAGAGAGGACCTGAATTCTCTCCTGTAGCCCATGGGAAGGCATCTGAACTTTAACGGGCTCCTCCACAGTCCTTCCTGAGCGCCAGCTTAGAGAAAGGTAAAAGGTCAAGAGTCCTGAAAAGGAGGGACAGGGGATGGAGTCACTGCTCTTTCTGGACCTCGGGGCAGGGAGATGCTGGGGTGCATGAGCCTAGGGTGGTCTCCGCTGCCCTTCCCCCAACCTCCTGTAGGATAAGTTCGGGGAATTCAAAGTGGCATATGGATTAGTCGAAGTCCAACATAATGAGGAAGGTAACGCTGGTGCCAAACGTACTGACAATGCCTGTGAAGCCCCAATGTGCTTCTGTCGGTCATCCTCCTGCCCCCCAGAAGAGAGGTTTGAGTCTCCCATAATGCCTGTGAACAGACCGCTTTCCTCTCAAAGCCAGGCCCAGATCTCTTTCCTGAATCTATGCTCTCATTATTGCTCCGTCCAGCACCTCCACTTTTCATTAAATCCTCCTTCTTTGTGAATCATTTCTTTTTTGGCAACACCCATTTACACTAATACACAGAGGGGTCACAGGGCAGGTCTGGGGCCACTTTGCCATGCAGATTATTTGGAAGAAGCAACACGAGAGTCCTTTGGGAAATTCTCACATGGAACTAAATCAGAAAGTAATATCCTGTTTTGTCTGCACTCTGCGCTAGTCCTCGTGTGTCCTGGAGAGGAATCCTGGAGTTTCTCCCCGCTGGCTGAAAGATAAACAAACCGCTGGCTCCCAGCCCTGCCCTAGAGCCCTTATTCTAAGGAATTATACTGAAAACAAAGTGTCCTCAAAACCAAACCAAAAGATGGAAACAAATTCTTAAAAGTTCTCACTAGCTGCTGATTTCAGTTCTCGGCGCAGAAATTTCTATTTCTTTTGATGAAGGACAAACATTTATATCAAGATTAGTCGACTCCCAACTTTTCATTTAAGAGGGTCCCCTTTTTAAAGTCAAATAATTTCAAGAACTCTTCGGAATACCGTCAGTATCAAGCAGTTGAGGAAAAAAATACAACAAAAATCCAGTACTAATTCAGTAAGAGTTTTTAGAGGAATGTTAATTTTACTGATCATAACCGTGCGTTTACCTGCCCATCAAAAGATGGCAACACACATAGACGAGAAGCATCGCTCTTCTGTTCCATCCCAAGTATTGTCAGCAGTTACTTGGAAAGCATATTGACTAGGGAGGCCTTTGCAAGAATTCTTTTCCACACTCCATCCCCAATGGGAGTCATCCACCTACAGACTGAAAATCATGGAGAGTCAGATAAAACAGCAAGGGTGCAGGGTTTTGTGTTTCTTGTAGGTTTGTTTTTTATTTTGTAAAAGAACAGAATTCATTGCGATATCTGTAGAAAATGGTATTCGATGGAGTCCAATACATGTGCTCTCTGTCCACCTTCCTTCTCTTTGAATTATCTACTGTCTCCTCAAAGGGTAGGCCCTCTGAAGGTCTCTCCTATCATTTACTCCATCAGGGGATAATCTTCTCGGGTCTGTAGCTCCATGCTTAGTACCCAACATGAGTACTACAATTTCTCCTCCAGGAGCTAATCCTCCAAGAAGAACAAGGGTTATCTGGACTTAACACAAGAAGAAACACAGTAATGTGGCTGGAAAGGGCAACCCAGGTCATCAAGGTCCCAAAGTTCCATAAAGAGCGTAGCAAAAAATGACAGTCATTATTTTATCATGTGTTTTATCATTGTGTGTCAGATAAGTGAGGCAAAAATAAAAACTCTGGCCTCGGGTGTGCGACACACGAGATGGAGGTGTTTTGAGCTCACTCCAGAGCTGTGGAGGCACAGAGACCTAAGTGAGAGAGTCTCCCTGAGAGCCACAGATGAAGTGTCACTGGAGTTCAGAGAAGGGGAGGTGGCCTTCTCCGTGGGGGAGATCTGAGGAGGTTTGCAAAGCAAGCAGTGTTTAAGTTGGGCCTTCAAAGATGAAACTGGACACTTCTTTTTAAAATATTTTATTTATTCATTTGAGAGCAAGAAAAAGAGAGAGAGCACAAGCAGGGCGAGTGGGGAAGGTAACAGGAAGAGGGAGAAGCAGACTTCACTGAGCAGGCAGCCTGACGTGGGGCTTGATCTCAGGACCCCGAGATTATGACCTGAGCCAAAGGCAGACACTTACCCAGCTGAACCACCCAGGTGCCCCTGGACAATTCTTTAAATGTAAAATTTTAATTCTTTAAATTTAAAACTTAAGTTCTTTAAATTTTTTGTGGTTTGGGTCCAGAAATTGGAGTTTTGGGGAAATAATCACTTAGCTTTTACTTAATCAGGAAAGGCTTTTCAGTAGAGAATGGGGAAGGAATCTTTGAATGGAAGTAAAAGGCACACCCCTTTTACCAGTCAAAGCAATTAATAAACTTCTAGATTGTATGGGCTAGTCACAGAGATTCAGGTTCTAGTATGAATGCATGACCTTCCCGGTTAGGGGCTGAGTTACGCCCCTTCAAATCCATATGCTGGAGTCCTAACCCTCCATACTTCAGAATGTGACTATATTCAGAGACAGGGCCTTTCAAGAGGTAATTGAAGGTAAAACCAGGTCATGCACATGGGCCCTGATCCAAAGTGACCGGTGTCTTTATGACAGACACAGAGGGAAGACATGGGAGAACACGGGGATAAGACAGCCATCTACTAACCAAGGGGAGAGGCCTCGGAAGAAACCAGCCCTGCCGACACCTTGATCTTGGGCTTCTAGCCTCCAGGACTGTGAGGAAATAAGTCTCTGTGGTTGAAACCCCCCAGCCTGTGACACTTTGTTATGGTGGTCCAAGCAGACTAATACATTCGCTGTCTTACAGTTGACTGGCCTCGGACTTAGAACGCATTTTTGACTACATATCCTTATGCCACAATCACTGGCATTTTACAGCAAGCCCCTCTCTGGCTGCATCTTTCACAACCGATTCCCAGTTTCCACCCCCACCAGCAGCTCTCCTGACTTTTCACACTTCACACACTCACTCACAGCACCCAGCCCCCTGGAGAGTCCTGCACTGTCCTCATGCTCTCTTGTTTATTTGGGGAGTTCCCTTTAATCCTTCAAAACTCAGCTCAGAAGCATGACCTCTGAGTAGGCTTCTTCCTTGGCCTCCTCTGCCCAACACTTAATCACTCCCTCTGCTGTATTCTGAACATACTTATTGCATTTACTTTCCCAAATACTGAGCTCTTCTGTGGACTATGTCTGACCCGTCTCTGTAGGCCCAGCACCTAGCACAGACCCTGGCACAGAGCAAGTACTTAATAGATGCTTATTGAATTGAACATGTAATTGGATGGGTTGTCATCAAATAAATTCACATTTTCACAAGCATTGTGTGTGCACCAAACTCTGAAGTTGGAACACGAACATAGGTCTTTTCACTGGAAATTACATTGATACAGCATGTTTAACTAATTACCAGATACTTTTACTATTATCAAATATATATGGCAGGTACTGACAGTGACCTTAGATCCTGGATCAAGCATCTTCATTTGTAAAGTAGAAAATTAAGTTAATTGAAGAAATTTATCCAAAGTCCCATAGCCAGTCAAGTGGGAAAGTCTAGTCAAGAACTAGAACACAGATACTCCAACATCTGACCCAATGCCCTCCCACTTATCCAGATTCTCATCATTGTTTCAGGCCTAGATCAGATCTCAGCTCCTTCTTGGAGCTCTTTCTGATTGCTCTACTCCACACTAATGCCTCCCTTCTCTGAAGTTACCATGAGTCAGACCTATGTCGGCTCTAGATCTTGCTCTCACAAGTTCCGTAAGTCTCTTTTCAGAACAAATTCTAAAGTCCAGAAGACTTAGATCAAAATCCCAGGTCCTTATCCTCCAACACAAACACACACTTTCACACTCACCCAGGATCAACTGGGGTGCAGACTTCCATGAGAAGAGATTTCTTGGATGATGATCTATCCATTCTGTCAACCTAATCCTGAACTAGTTCTTCCTCCAGATGGGCAAACACAGGTTTTAATATGCCTTCCTCTGATGGAGCACAAGGTCCAACATTCTCAAAGGTAGAATCCTTTAGAAAGAATACTCAAGTGCTCTTGGAAATTTATGCCCTTCAGGTCCATCTCTCCCACTTAAAAGTGGAACAGCTAGCCCAGGCTTCTCTCTCCATGCATCTAGGCAGGTGTCTCATATTGGAAATTGATTCACGGGGGCAGTTCAAGTGGGGAATCACCTGTTTTTCCCGCTCCACCAACAAAGCCACATCATATCTCCTACCCCGGAGACTTTCCGGATCACCCCATCCTCCAGGAACACTGAAGAACCCTGCCCTTGGTGGCAAGAGGTGAGGTGTCCTTCTCATCTTTGTCCACCACTTTCTGAAAGGAGTGGGAACCTGCAGGACCGATTCCAACTTCAGGCAAGATTTCTTATAAAAATCTATGTTCAGGGAAAGAAAGTTTGATTAATCAGTCCACCATAACTTGAGCAATAAGAATTTTGCAGGGCCAGTTCAACAACTAGATATATTTGTTTTCCAAGAACTATATTTAGTATAGCTAGAAATAAATGCAAAAGTAGCTTGAAGCTTACATAGATGAACTGTCATTGATTTTAAATAAACAAATATTAATTCTCTCATTCTCCCCTTAATATCTTGAGTGGAGGACAGGGATGATTACTGATGTTGCCTTCATACGTTTAGCATACACACACTTTATAGTAGACGTTTGGCCCTCGAAAACCATCTGTTGGAGGGGGAAAAAAAATGAATGAATTGATAAATGAATTTTGTTAAGTTGCTCTTGCTTCTGTCATCTCTCTTTATCTAATTTCATACTCATCACAAAACAATTTCCGAAGTTGTAGATCAACTGTTCTGAAATGCAGCACTGGTGGATCCATGAGCTATACCAGTCTACTCATTCCCCGTCTTTAGCTTTGCTTCTGAGCATGTTTGGTGGTCGACACTACTAATCTGTTTTAAGATTGCTGGGTATAGGGGCGCCTGCGGGGCTTAGTCGGTTAAGCGACAGACTCTTGGTTTCAGCTCAGGTCATGATCTCAGGGTCCTAAGATTGAGCCCCCACATGGGGCTCCATGCTCAATGGGGAGTCTGCTTGGGATTCTTTCCCTCTGCCCTTCCCCCAGCTTGCGCACCCTGTCTCTCTCTCTCTCTCAAATAAATAAATCTTTAAAAAAAGAGAAAAAGACTGCTGGGTATTACTCCAGTGATAATAATGGTAAGAGTCGGTGTGAATATAACCTCAGATGCTGTGTGCCAGACACTATGCTAGCCATTTGACATCTAGTATTTTATTGAATTTTCGTTAAGTTCTAGAAGGTAGGTGCTTTTATTTTCTCCTTCTTAATCTTAAGGCCAAAGATGTTAAATTACTGGCTAGCAAGTGAATAAGCCCTCCCTTGAACTCAGAGACCTTGTGTTCCCTCTCTCTCTCCTTCCCTCTCTCTCTGATTCTAAAGCTTAAGCTCTTGTTCACTGTGCTATACCCATCTCAGTAACAGGGCAAAATATAGGTTCAGAGAACATAACGTCCTAGGGATATGAAGTATATGCTGTATAGCGCACCTTCAAAAGCCCTACACTTTCTGTGTAATTACTTAATGGCACTTATGGCCTTTGGCCAAGCCACTTACACTTCTTAGCCTACTTGCCCTTCTGATTTATGGTCCATGCTCAATTAGTAGGAGGAACGTAATCCTGCCCTACAAACCTCAGTGATACAGTAACTTACATGCCTGTGTTCCTCAGTATGGATCACCAGCTCATCTAATCCTAAGAACTCTTCTAAAAAGAATTGCCAAACCTCATTACCAAGGATATCTTTTGGTCTAAAGTCATTATTAATTAATTCTGTAAAATATACAAGAAATTTAAGCCAGGACTTTGTAGGGAAAAAAATGAATTGATCTTGTGTCTCTTCTGGGCAACATCCATTTTAATGTGGTGGGTTTCCTTTCCATAATATGTTCTTACTTGATCCCACACCAAGTAAGAAGTTCCAGATGAGCTTCAGTAACGAAAGCGTTACTGAAACTTTCTGGTGGTGGTGGTGGTGGTGTTTTTATTTTTCCCTCAGCATTATGCGCTTTCACATACGGCAGACAAGGCTGTTAAGCTTCATTGTTATCGTACAGCATTGTTTTCATCATCGATTATCATTTCTCTGAAAGTGCTAAGTTCTAGAATTTAGAGAGAGAACTATTAATTTTGAATAGAGCAGTGACAAATCATAGATGACGCCAGTTGTTTTCCATTTTCTCTGGCCAATTTTTCTTTGCTGAGAGCCGACTACTACCAGTGAAGGGGTCTACAGCTTCATATCCTGTCACTTTCCCAGATGAAATTAATTCCTGGTCTAGAAGCTAATGGATAATAAAATGTCCTAAACAGGACATTTTTTAAAAAGGACATTTTAAAAAAAGAACAGATTAAAAAAAAAAAAAAAAAGGAACTGGAGGGATATCTGGGTGGCTTAGTCAGTTAAGCATCTGCCTTTGGCTCAGGTCATGATCTCAGGATCCTGGGATCGAGTCCCACATCACGCTCCCTGCTCAGCAGGGAGTGTGCTTCTCCCTCTCCCTTCAACCCTCCCCCCTCTTTTGCTCTCTCTGTCTTTCTCTCTCTTAAATAAATAAATAAATTCTTTTTTTAAAAAAGAAACTGGAATGTCAGTGATCACTGAGAACTGACTGCCACAAAACAACAGGAATCGAACAATGCAAAAATGCACAGAAACCCAGTTCTTCTGAGAGTGCTAAGATTGAATCTTACAGATCAAATGAATTTTTCTAGAAATGCTTGAGCGTAAGAGAGAATTGTGATTAATGTTTAAGTAGCATAAAATTAGCACTGTCATTTCTGCCTGGATTAATTCTTCCTTAAACGCATTGTTGTGTAAGATCCAGGAAGCTGCCTGCCCAGACAGTATCCACACACAGCTGCAGCCTGAGGCTGGATCCCTGGGCACAATTACTTGCCCTCTTTCCTGGCGCTGGAGGAGGGCAGGACCTGAACCGAAATAGAGGCCACCCAGCCATGCAGGGCTGGGGGTGGCAAGTCCGTCTTGCAAACACAGGAGAGAAAGGCCAACAGAGGCCCTGCTGGGGGACTGAGGACCTCAGCCCCTTGCGAACACATGCCAGTGGAAGACCTCGGCTGTCTTTCCATTTCTCTTCCTCTCTGAAATCCCTTTACTCTTCATCCTCTAGATAGAAAGGCAAGATGCACAAAATTAAGGAACACAGGGAAAAGGACACACGTTCTAGAATTTTATACAGTTCTGTAGTTTTAAATTCCCAACTTCCATTTTCAAAGCATGCTCAGTAACCTCTTTCAGATCATTTCATAGATCAGTCGTTAGATATTAGGCACATAGTTGCTGGGAGGCAATTCACCATGGGTCTCTTGCATCTTTGCACATCTTGCAAACAGAGACTTTGCCTGTCGTTTGTTCTGGGCTGCCTTTTAAAGGATATGTGTCCAGCAAACAGCCTTGGAAAAGTGTCTCCCTCCAGAGCAAAGGGCAGGAATACTTACTGCTCATTAAAATAGATACTACTTTAAAAAGAATAAAATAAAGATAAAATAAAATAAGATACTGCTCATGAAGGAAAAAAAATTGTAACTATGTGTGGTGACCAATGTTAACTAGTTGTTGTGGTAGACATTTCCCAATATATACAAATATCAGCTCACTACAT